>JAVXUO010000987.1:0-46301 GCA_033065855.1 Escallonia rubra
GAAAAGTGATTAGGTTCACGTGTATATGTTCATGGCTTATTTCTCACAATGCCAGTCTTATCATTTAAAATTTCTAAGGCCCATTAGCTATTGAACTTATTTGGTTCAAAACCAAATGTTCAGATACATAGTTGACAACAGCCCAAAGGTTACAATGATACTCATTCACCATAAAAATTAACAAAATACATTCGTTTTATTTTTTCAAAGTGTTAATATATCGAGATAAAATTCAAAACAAAAAGTAACGCGAAAAGGCATTAACAAACCCTAGGGACAATCACAACCAAGAGATCTGTTTCAAGTAATAAAAATGAAATTAAGTATCATGCCTTCAACAAAGATAATCTTTATGTTGCCTAATCAAGCTTTAATCTGCCTAACTTCCGAAGGAATGACAAGGAAACAGATCAAATAGCTATAACTTGGGCACATGACATGTTTAGTTGAACAAAGACTCCTCTAAATTGGACTAGAGAGGCTGTAACAGTCCTAGTCCAACTGGTCAGCCTTACCATGGTTTTGATCAAAATACAATAGTCTACATATATCCTACCCACCCTACCCAGAAAGGAGAAATTATATTCAATAAAATAATTTAATAAGTCTTCGGATAATCAACCAAAGTCTAACTGCTCACTCTTTTAGAACATGTGGTAACTTCTCATGGTGTTATCAGATATCTGATTTTCACAAGGTTTTGAATTCGATTCTTCCTTCCTGAAAATTTGCAAACCCCCCCCCCCCCCCCCTCCCCCTCCTCAATAGCACAATTTGTACTCTAATTATTTGTGCACTTGGCGGTTGTGCACCTTAAGTTTAGGTTGTTAATTGATGATTTTAGATTGTTAATTTTGCATTGAGCATTTGAGAATTGAGATTGTTGATGGAGGATAGGACCCAATTGGATTGAATGTGTGATTTTTATTAATTTTTATTGCATTGAGCATTTGAGAATTGAGAATTGAGATTATTGACGGAGGATGGGACCCAATTGGATTGAGATCCCCGTTAGGTGGCACAGGCACGGACACTGCGTCCGATCGACGCCGACACCGAAACAACATATTTTAGCTCTATACTTGTGGACACCTCTTCAATGGGTGTCCGGCACCTCTTCAATGGGTGTCCGACACGGTGCCCGGCAATTAAAAAATAAATCAATGTCTTTGAACACCGTTGAAAGGTGTCGGACACGTGTCCGGAGGTGTCTGACACGTGTCTGGATGTGTCGATGAGGTGTTAAGTTGTCGGTAGGTCACGGACATCCCGTCCGATCGACACCGACACCGAAAAATGTCACATTTTGGCTTTATACTTGTGGGCACCTCTTCAAGGGGTATCCGACACCTCTTCAAGGGGTGACAGACACCTCTTCAAGTGGTGACGGACACGGTGTCCGACATTTAAAAAATAAATCAATGACTTTGGACATGTCCAGAGGTGTCGGACACGTGTCGGTAGGTGTCGGACACGTGTTCGGAGGTGTCGACCACGTGTCCGGAGGTGTCCGACACGTTTCCGGATGTGTCGATGAGGTTTTGAGGTGTCGGTAGGTCACGGACATCGCGGCCAATCAACACCGACACCGAAATGTCACATTTTGGCTTTATACTTGTGGACACCGCTTCAGAGGTGTCCGGCACCTCTTCAACGGGTAATTAGACATGGCATCTGGCATTTAAAAAATAAATCAATGTCTTCGAGCGTGTCCGGAGGTGTCGGACACCATACCGACACCCTTTATGAGGTATTGGGAATTGAGATTGTTGACTGTGCATTGAGAATTTAATTAGCTATAATTAGCCCAAGGTAATCCTCATTAACACTAATTAGCCCAGATTAGCGTTCAATTACTCGTTGCTTATAAACCCTGCATTCTTTATATTCGTTGTTGTTTTGCGAAGTCCATTGGCAACGAGATGGTTCAACTCGTTGCCAACGAATTCTATTTAAAGTGGAATTGGTAACATATGCAACGATCTTTCTGCAATTTTGATATTTCAGAAAGATTCTTGCATATATTATCAATTTCTGAACGCATGCATGCATAAAAACCCTTAGTTCCCGTTCAAAGGTAGTCATTACAAAGTAATGCTTTGTAATGAGCCTTTGGATGTCCAGTTTGGACAATTTGGAAAAGCTATGTGTTTATAAAACAGTGTTTCAACTCATGCTCTGTGTTCTATGTCGTGGATATTTGGTACACGTTCTCATGTGTTTCTCCGGGTGCATACAGATTTGGTGTTCTAACATCCGTCAAACCTTGCAAGGCAAGGTTAGATGAATGTTAGAACACCTAATCGATGTCGTGTACTTGGAGAAATGCGGGGAGGTGCTGCCAAATTTTCCGCAGACATAGGACTAAGCATGAGTTATTCACTGTTTTATAAACATGTGCTTTTCTGAATGGGATAGGACCACTACCTATTAGAGAATGGAGGGGAAATACATAGACATGTTGTCACATTCATGCATTCATATTTACATCGACCCTGCCTAATGATTGGTCATAATTGAAGGTGGTATACAGTACGATAATTCAGTCGTCATGTCGGTCGATCGAAGTTGGATGAAAAGGAAGAATGCTGGCGATTTTGAGGATCGCGTTGACGAATTTCTCGACTTCGCTTACGCGCATCCTGCACATGTTGACTTTGATAAGATAAGGTGTCCGTGCGGTAGATGTGAGTTGTTGCATTGGAGAAAAAGAATTGAAGTAAAATGGCATCTTCGTCGGTACGGTTTTATGGGTGGATACACAAGGTGGACGCAGCACGGGGAAACGATAGTATTGTCGTCCAACCCGGCTAGTCAAACTGAAGTTAGGGAGGAGGCACGATATGATTACCGAGATATGATTATGGATGCTGGGCATGCTAATGTTGACTGGGGTAACGACGGTGGTGACGACAGTCCACAACCGCCGAACGAGGGGGCTCATCAGTTTTATGAGTTGTTGAGAGCTGCGGAAGAGCCGCTGTGGGATGGAGCTCCGAAACACACACGGCTGTCTGCGGTTAGTAGGTTATTACAGTTGAAATCAGACCACGGGCTGAGTGAGAAAGGTTTTAACGAGTTTGTTACCTTAATCAAAGAAATTCTGCCCGAAAGTGAAAAGCTACCGCCGTCGTACTATGACGCGAAGAAGATGATGAGGAAACTTGGGTTGAGCTATGAGCGGATAGATGCGTGCAATAACGATTGTGTATTATTCTGGAAAGAGAATAAGGATTTGTCACGGTGTCCAGTATGTGATCATTCGAGGTACAAACCGGACAAAGGGAAGAAGAAAAACATTGCATGGAAGATATTGCGATATTTCCCGGTCACACCACGGCTTCAGAGAATGTACTACTCCTCCAATACGGCTGAACATATGAGGGCTCACCGTGAGACTCGTAGCAACGATGCCGATGTGCTGACACACCCAGCTGATGGAGAGGCGTGGAAGGAGTTTGACCGCAGGCATCCAGTCTTTGCTCAGGAAGTTTGGAATGTTAGACTTGGTCTGGCAACCGATGGGTTCAACCCTTTCGGTCAGTCTACCACGCCTTACTCCTGTTGGCCTGTTATTATTGTCCCGTACAACCTTCCACCAGGCATGTGCATGAAGAAGCCGTACATGTTCTTGTCGTTGCTTATTCCGGGGCCGAAGAGTCCCGGCAAGGACATAGATGTGTATTTAAGGCCGTTGATTGATGAGTTAAAACAGTTATGGAATCATGGAGTCGAAACATATGATGCATCCCTTAAACATAATTTTCAGATGAGGGCTGCTTTGATGTGGACTATACATGATTTCCCCGCATTGGGAATGACGTGTGGCTGGAGCACACATGGGAAGCTAGCATGCCCTGCTTGTATGGGCGTGAACCCCGGTCATACGTTAAAGCACGGCGGAAAGCCCTCGTGGTTCGGATGTCACCGTAAGCTTTTGCCACCGGGCCATCAGTTTCGTAGGCAGAAGGATAAATTTGACGGGACAATCGAGCGTGAGGTTGTCACACTGGACTACCCATCTGGTGAAGAAGTGCTCTCACACCTGGAGGCACTTGATACTGACATACCACACGGCAAGGGTGTGCCAGATCAGAAGATTCCAGGGTACGGGAAAGAGCACAACTGGAGAAAATTTTGTATCTTCTGGGAGTTAGCCTACTGGAGGACGCTCGTTATCCGAAACAACATGGATGTGATGCATATTGAGAAGAACGTTTTTGATAATGTGTTCAACACAGTGATGAATGTCAAGGGCAAATCGAAAGATCACCTTAAAGCGAGAAGGGATCTACAACAGTTGGGTGTACGCCGTGAATTGCATCCTCGGACAGTCAGTGGGAGGACGATACTTCCGAAAGCACCTTACTGTCTAGACAAGAAACAAGTGGAGAAGGTCTGTCAGTGGGTTAAGAATTTGAAGCTTCCGGATGGGTTTGCGTCCAACATATCTCGTTGTTGCAATGTATCGGAATGCAAGTTCCAAGGGATGAAGAGTCACGACTGCCACGTATTCATGGAGAGATTCATTCCTATTGCCTTCCGGGGACTGTTGCCACGGGTTGTTTGCGAGACTTTGACTGAATTATCTCATTTCTTTCGAGATATATGTTCTTCTACGATCCGGGTGAGTAACATGGAAGTGCTTGAGAAGAACATTGTGGTGACGATTTGCAAGCTGGAGAAAATCTTCCCACCTTCGTTCTTTGATTCAATGGAGCATCTGCCTGTTCACTTGGCATATGAAGCTAAGATGGGTGGACCCGTGCAATATCGGTGGATGTATCCCTTCGAGAGGTAATCTTTAAATTGTTACAGTTGTTCGTTTACACTTAATGCGACACCTGTTATCATTGATATTCCACCTAACTCGATTCGCTAAACTTCTAGGTTCATGTTCCATTTAAAGAAAAAAGTCCGTAATAAGGCTCGGGTTGAGGGCTCAATTGCGGAGGCTTACGTAATGGAAGAACTTGTAAACTTTTGTAGTCAATATTTCGGGCCTGATGTTGGTACAAGGTTAAATCAACTAGGCCGAAATGACCCCGGATCAAGCACAAATTTGGAAGGGCAATTGTCAATATTCAAGCAGTCAGGTAGTCCGTTCGGCCGAACGTATACTCGATGGCTAACGGATGAAGAGTACAGTGCTGCAACAATATATGCCCTTCTAAATTGCGATGAAGTTTCGGCATTCGTTGAGTAAGTTAAAGTCTTAATTCACTTACATTGCTGTACATAATTGAAAGTGTGTGTTAAGCGAGTCAACTATATTGGTTTGCAGTGAGTTCGATGCGGAATCTTTAATCACTGATCCCGCTGGACTTGAATCTCATCGGAAATCACAATTTGTACAGTGGTTCAAAAGGCGTGTAAGATTGTTTAACGAAATTATATTATGTGTTATATACAGTTCTGTGGCCAATTAGTATACTGATTTATCCTTAATTTTTACCGTCATCTACAATAGGTTCAGTCAATGGATAGACCAGTGGCCTCCTGCTTGAAATTACTAGCCGAAGGCCCTAACAAACAAACATCCTGTTACGGAGGCTATATCATCAACGGGTTTAGGTTTAACGTAAAAGATGATGACCGAACAAAACAAACCCAAAACAGTGGAGTCTTGGTCAACGGCGACTGTTATGCCGAGAATTGCATGGACTTTTACGGAGAGCTAGATGAGATTGTTGAGCTAACATATCTGGGTTCCCAAAACCGCCTGGTAATGTTCAAGTGTACGTGGTTCGATGTCACATGCAGTAGAGGAATCCGTGTTAGCTCTCAAGGGATTGTAGATGTCAATGTCAAGTCAAGACTTGCATCAGACGAGCCCTTTGTGTTTGCTAGTCAAGCTGTACAAGTCTTTTACGCGGAGGACGTCGCCAATCCCAAATCTCATTGGTATACAATTATCAAGTCCAAGAAATTGCCCGTGACATATGACAGTGAGCTAGACTCCTTTCAAGCCGACCAACCACGTGTCTTGTTCCCTGTTGAGGTCAACAACGAGGAGGACGATCTTCCTCTTCCAACAACACTTCTTGTAGGAGAAGAAGTCGTAGATGATGACGCGGAGGACGCTGAAAGTGGTGGAGATGATGTGACCGAGTCTACTGGTGAAGAGGATGAATTAGAAGATGAAGAGGACTACGAGTCCCACGAAGAAGAGACGAGGAAGTGATGAAGATGATTCGCAAACTGAAAATGATTGACTTGTAATGTTGTAACATCACGGGAAAAATGTAGTAACATTTTAGAACTTGGTGTTTATTGATGTGTTTTTGCACATCCGTTCATATATATATAGTGCCGATGATGATTTATGCCAAATTATTGTTTTTAACGTGTTAATGTCTTTGTAATTTATCTATATGAAGTCAGATATGGATAGGATACGGGCTATTCGTGGCCGGGCTGGACGCCGAGCTGCTTCCTCCCCGGTGGGTCCCACCTCGTCATTGCCTACTGATGACGAGGCACAGAGTGATCGTGGACAGCAGATGGGGCCCCAGCCATCGCCGTCGCCGTCGGCCCAGCCCGACACAGATTCATCCCACATGCGCGGGTTGATTCTCTTTCTTCCGTGGGTTCTACCACAGGTATAGTTGATAACGGTGTTTAGTACATTTTCGCTAGCCTTATATTTAAAGTATATTTGAACTGTATTAATGTCTGTGTTTTGTAGGATCTCGACGAGGCCGTGGTCCGACACGCGGGGTACGCATCGACCCCCAGCGTAAACAGAGAGTTACGCTCACGCAGGAGGGCCTGTAAGTACTAAAAATATCACCTCATGCCTTATATTTAAAATTTTGGGGTGTTAATTTATATTTGAACTGTATTAATTTATTTATTTACTTCTTTGGCAGGATCCTGGAGAATCAGGCGAGGACGAAGATCGGCGTTCTTGTGAAGGGCCGATTCTTCGAGCCACGCCTGTACTGGAAGGACTGGGATGCCGCTGCGAGGGAGGCCCTATGGGAGGAGTGGCTGGTACGGTGAAGTATTTTTTTCAGCGTTAGTAAATGTTTAATTAGAGTTTGTTTTATGTAGTTAATTTGTGTTATTGAATGCCTTACAGGAGGGGTTCACGTTTGACTCGCCTGAGCAGCAGGCACTGGGGCAGCAGGCCTTCTTTGCTTACATTGGCAAGAATTACCGCCGATGGCTCCACGATGCAAGGGACCGGGCGAAGAAGATGCTGCCCAAGGGTGCCTTGATGACGGAGATGACCAGATATCCCCCACATTGGATATCTCCGACTGTATGGAGGGCGATGATAGATCAGTGGGCTGTGGATCCAGGTTGGGACGCCAAGAGTAAGAGCGGGGCGGAGAACAGACAGAACAGAGATCCGACGTACACGGGGGGGTCGGTGCCACACGACATCGTCCGACACAAGAATGCGGTCGAGCACCCGGATCTGGAGGAGGATGAGGTCGTAGCTCTGACGTATAGTCAGACGCACGTGCGGAAGAAGGACAAGGACGAGGCGCACCGGGCGGGCGACTATATTTCAGATATTGCCCGGCGTATCGATGTGAGTCAATTTGTTTTAGTTGTTAATTTTTTGTCTTTCTATCCTCAATGTCTGTTGCGTTAATTAATGCCCTAACATATCTTTATATCACTGTTTTTGTAGGCCTCGTATGAACAACTTAGGGGGTCCGAGGAGCAGTCCAGACAGCCATCAGCGTCCACTAGTACGGCTGCGAGTACTGGGGCGTTGAAGCGATGGCTAGATACGCCAGAGGTCGTAAATCAGCCGAAAGGCCGCATACGCGGCCTGCTCGTGCCATGATAGGAGCGTCCTCACCCCCCGCTGCCCCTCCACAGACACCGGCTCCTCGGCATCCGTTGGACGACAAGGAGATCGCGCGCATTGCTACGCTGGTGTTGACGATGATCAGGGAGCAAGATCAGTAGGGTACCACAGCTGGACATGCCGAGCCGGCGCCGAATCAGCAGGATCCAAATCCGAAACTCGACAACCCCTGATGAGCCCCTTCTCGTGCCCGGTCCTAGCTTCCCCCCCCCCGCCCCCCCCCCGGCTTGTACTCTTCTCCCCTCCCCTAACCGGCTGTATCCGGTTCTCAGCTTGTACATAATGAGTCTTTTTATGATTAATTATATATATTTCTTTGTGTAGTGATTATTGTGTGTTGTTGTTGAGGATTGATTTTTTTATTACAAGTTTTGGCATTAGAAAAAAAAACATATTTTAAAAACAATTTGACTTCTATTTTTTTTTTTATTACTATCAGTTTTTTAGCGACGAAATAATCCGTCGCTAAATGTCTTATTTAGCGACGGATTATTCCGTCGCTAATTTAACAAAAAAGAAATTAAATTAAAACTTAAAATATAATTAGAGACGGATATTCCGTCGCTAATTAATAAATAAATCCGTCGCAAAAACTTAAATATTAAACGACGGATTTGAAAATTCCGTAGCTAAATTATTAGTAACGGGCTTTTATACGAGGGACTTTTAGCGACGGTAAATCCGTCGCTAAATGTTTTAGCGACGAATTTCCCCGTCGCTAAAAGCTTTTTTTCTTGTAGTGTCTACCAGCACAAAATAACACATAAATTCATCATAAAAGTTAAAGAAACAAGGCCTAGTGGAACTTGTAGATATTCTTACTCTGTCCTATGTAAATAAATTTAAATTTGCAGTCATATGCAAAAGTAAGTAGAGTCAATAGCCGGTGCACCTTAAAAAAATGTATAAAAAATAACATTATAATACTTGGACTTAGGAACGGTTCTCTAAGGAGTAGTGGAAATTAAGGTGCTCATTTTATCGATTTTCATGTCGGTAAGTTTTAATGTTTTGTTTTGATAGGATTTTCTTTAAAGGTGAACAGAGATTTATCATCATATTTATACGATTGAGCAAAATTCACTCCCACATTTTTGTCACTTAATGATACAATAGTGAACTTTAAACCTGTTTAGCAGCAATTTATTTATATTTAGCTAAAAAAAATTTAATTTAGGTTCGCATTCTTAAAAGTAAAAAAATACACTTAATTTTTGTAAACATTTTATTTCTGAAAAGGGTATTTAATGAAAAAATGTTTAGCTATTTCAATTCCTTGACACTATTTTATACGCTGGGGGCCACTTCCTTACATGTTTTGGTTATATTCATAATCTTTTGTCGATGCATTAGTGAACCTCTTTAGCGTAAAAATGTTTAAAGTTAGCAAAAACAGTAGTAATTTGGCCTCACCTTCTTTTAAAAAGTGAAAATATTTAGAAAACTTTTATACTTCAAAAGAATATTTTAAGAAAAAATATTTAGTTATTTCACCCATTGCATATCAAAACTTGAGAGTTTTCAAGCTAACAAACAATTATTAATCATTTGAGCTGAAATAAATTAGGGTCTTTATCAATTGGGTTTCATTTAATCTTATCAGTTATAAGAGTAAAATATGTTATCATATAAATATATGATATCTCGGAATACAGTGAATCATAGAAAGACAATAATCATATGAAGGATATGTTGTCATGCAAAGGGATACAATGAATCATAGAAAGACAATAACCATATGAAGGATATGTTGTCATGGAAATAAGGGTATTCGTATAACTCAAATATGAATAGAAGGTAATGTACTTGTAACAAACTCAAATTATAATTAGGTGCAAAATTGTATGATCTAACGATTATTACGCATTTAAAAATATAAAAAAACTCCAGTTTTACTATATCTTTCCTACACTAATATGTCTGTAATTGAAATCTAGAATTAAACTTCAGTTTTACGATAACTTCAATATACGAATATGTTTTCATTGAAATATATGTATGTGCACAATAATTAAAATTTTTAGTACGCATCAATATACAAATATGAATTCCAAATTAAAAAAAAGATTGAGTTTTTGACAAAATATTCAATTTAGTTTAGAGAGTTTATGTTTATTCTTAAAGGACATCGAAAATACTGTTCTCTGCAAGTTGTTTTCATTGATCGAAATTGATGGAGAAGATGTAGTAGCTCTAAGTTATTTAGCTTTAACATGAATGGAGGTAGTAGGTTTTGATAGAATTTTTTTCGGTAATCAAAGAACATGCAGGAGTTCAAAGGTGATTTTAGGGTTTTCATAAGTTTTTGTGTTGTTTTTTTTAACTAAAAGACAAAACAACCATTAATTCTAACTAAAGCATATATTCGTCTAACGATATTCTAAGGAAAGATGTTTGATATCCTAAGAGAAGCCAAACACATCCTTAGTTTTTTTCACAACACTCTAAGCCAGTATGAGTATTTGATGGGAAAAAAAGTTTCAAGTAAAAAACACCCATAATCAACACTAATTTTGAATTCAATTTAGTTTAGGTATAATTACATTTCTCGAAAAAGGCTATAGAAAACCATGTTCTCTGCAAGTTACTTTTTTTTAACCGAATATGATGAAGAAGATGTAGGAAATCTAAGATAGTTTACTTTTAACATGAATGGAGGCGGTAGGTTTTGGTAAGAATTTTTTTAATAATTAGAAAGCGTGCAAGTTTTCAAGGGTGATTTTATAGGATTTTCATAAGGTTTTTTTGCCTTTTTTTTTCAATAAAAGTCAAAACAATCTTTTACTTTAACAAAATCATATATTCTAATAAAGATATGTTAACAAAAGAAACTTGATATCATATGAGAAGTAAAAAAAAAACACTCTTATTTTTAAAAAAAACTCTTATTAAAAATAAATATTAAGGAAAAAAAGTTTTAAATCAAAAGTCAAAATAACTCTTCACTCTAATAAAAACATATATCAAAATAAGGGTATTTTTTAAATAACACTCTTATTAAAAATATATATTTAATGAAACATTTTTTTAAAGTCAAAGTCAAAACAATTCTTCACTCTAACAAAAACATATATACCAATAAGGATATTTTAAGGAAAGAGCATTGATATCTTATGAGAAGTCAAAAACACTCTCATTTTTAAATAATACTCTAATTTTAAAAGGGTAATTAATAGAAAACAAATGTTATAAGTCAAAAAGACCATTACTTACCCTTAATCTTTTATGGAAATATCAATTAGAAAAAGAGTACTTTAAGGAAAGAAAAGATTAGTCATTTAAGCTCATACATGCTCATATATATATATATATATAAATATATATATATATATATATTGAAAATTTTAGATTGCATTGTCATTCTGAAAGATGTTTGAATGACTCTAATAGTAGTTTACTTTTATATAGTATGGCACAAACTCGTAGAGATAGCACCAGGGGTTGAGGAGGCCCGCACTAAAGGCCATATCAGAGGCCCTACAGGGGGCCGTACTTGAGGCCAAGAGGTCCCAATTAGAAAGATGCCTCATGTAGATCAACAACATCAAATCCCAGAACCCTTGGTTGCAGCTCTGGCCGGGCATTTATGGCCCAAAATTTGATTAATTAACAATAAAGTATACAAAATCCTACTAAACCCCAGCCACAGACTCAGAATGGGAGTACCCTGAATGAGTTTAATAACCAAAATGCGGCAACTTCAGTGGGTCAGTGGACCCTACCGAGGCAGAGGCTTGGATTGCGGAGATGAAAAAGATCTTTCGGGCCATAGAATGTACTGAGAAACAGAAGGTAAAATTTACAGTGTATAAGCTGAAGGGTGAGGCTGATCAGTGGTGGAAGATGGTAGAGACTGGTATGACTCCTCAGCAAAAGGCTAAGATGACTTGGGAATGATTGAAGGAACAATTTGACAGTCAGTATTTTTCTCTGAGCTACCGTGAAATAATGTTGAGAGAACTCACCAATGTGACCCAGGCGGATTGAGAGATAGTGGATGAGTTTGAGGTATCGCTCTCCCGTCTAGCGAGGGACTAGGATGTTACCTGCTGAGGTAAACTGATAGAGATGTCAAAAGGTTCGGGCCGGCCCGGCCTAGCCCTAAATAGGCCCGGGCTAGCCCGGCCCTAAAGATAAAGAGTGCTGGCCCTAACCCTTAGGGCCTTGGGCCAGGGCTAGAGCCTGGCCTAATATTTTCCAAATTTGGCCTGACCCGGCCCTCAGCCCAGTTCTGGCCCTCTTTTCGGCCTAAATCTGGCCCTAAACCATTTTGAGTTATTTTTTTCTTTCCCCTTCTTTCTCACGCCTTATTCTCTCTCTACCTCATATTTTTCTCTTTTTACTTAACTTTTTTGACACGCATATTTTTTTTCAACTCATGAAGATGGTTTCTACTTCTTTATCTACTTTTACTTGCAAGGCTCCTCTGTATTAGTTTCATGGAATTATGAAGGGAAAATATATGTTTGTTTGTCTAGGAACTGGAAACAACACAATTTAGGCAATGGAAATGGGGAACATAACTCCGGAAAGTTCATGGTAAAAATGGTCTAATGATACATGCTTCTAATGAGATACCTAATACTACATAAAATCCAAAGTTAGAGGTATGTTTAAGTAAAAAAATTTAGAGATATCATTGAAAAACGTTTTGTTGGTATCCATTATTGAGTTTAGATAACAATAAACTTCATGACTAAAAGTTATATTTTCTCTTGTGAAAAGATTGTTTTTTTACGAACAAAATTACTCTTTGTTGCTAATCAATATTCTCAAATAGAATAAAAGTAAACCCCTAAGGCACTTCATTATGCACGAGAGAGATATTGAATGGTTTAGGGCCTATCAATTGCATTTATTTTGTAAATTAATATTTTGCAACACAAAAAAGGAAATTAAAAAAAAAAGGACCCGGGCCCGGCTCGACCCTAAGGTTAAGTCCTAGGGCTTGGGCCTGGACATGGCCTCCATTTCCTAGATTTGGGCCCAGCCCGGTTTCTAAGGCCCGAAGCCCTAAATGGCCTGGCCCTTTTTCTAGTCCTCTGGGCCAGAGCTGGGCCGGCCTCGGCCCTTTGACACCTCTAAGTATATATGTCAATGGGCGGGCCCAGCCCAGGCCCATCAGGCATCAAAGGAAAACGGGTCGGGGCCGAGCCAGAGGAAAGGAAAACGGGCCGGGCCAAATTTATGGGATATATGGGCCTAGTCCAAGCCTAGGCCCAATATTTAGGGCCAGGCCCGGGCCTTTTTTTTCCCCTTTCTTCTCAAGTTCTTGTTATAAAGACTTCTTCTTCAACAAAGGGCAAAGTTTCTGTATACGGACCACTGAGTATACAATCACTTTCTCACGAATTAACCCCCTTTCAAAAAGGCAAATTGATGTTGTTTGACCATTAACCACGGATTAAGTGCAAAAACTAGTTGTACTAGCCCGCACCACACTGATTTTAAGTGCAAAATTCAATCTCTTTAGTAATATGGTGTAAAACCTGTAAATGTCAAAGAAAAATAGAGTAGATCAAACAACAATAATAACGAGATAGATGAGGATAGAATAACATCTTTTCTTGTTACATTCAAATTCTCTGGTCATTTAAAGAAACATGAGTTATGGCTCTTTAGTTACAAACGAGTATTTATTTTAGCCTCTCGCAACTGAAAACTTTTAGATATTAACATATCCTTAAATGTTAAGGTTAAGGGTACTATCTATATACAAAAAATATTTAGACATTATCCTTTGTTACTAAAAATCATGAGAAATTCGTTCCTTAAATTTTTAGTCCAAAATCTCAATGCAGTGACGAATATTTGTCGCAAAACCTCGTTCACTTTATTACCGTTAGAAATTTTAATTTCGTGAAGTAAATTTTATTATAAACTTGTGTACGCAGTAACAAAGCCACCAAAAAGAAATCTTTCCAAAGACCACTATTTTCAATAATAAAGCTTTCATAAATATCGGTCAGAATATTACAACGCCGCTCCCCCCAAATCTTACATCGTGCCATCATAAGAGAAAAAAAGGAAGCAAATAGATTTTTTTGTAGGCCTTGGCCTTTGTCGACATCGTTTAGGGCTTGAGAAGAATGAGAGTTCTTATACCAAAAAAAGTAAAGAATATCAAACACAAACGAAAAATAAAAAAATAACAAGTATAGAAAGAAAGAGTGCTTCGAATGTAATTTAAGTAAAACCCTTTCTTGATATTTACTTGTAGATCAGAAGATATAAAAGATTTATATTAATTTGGCAACAACAGAAGATACGATTGTCTACATATGACTTGCTTGACATCAATTAAAATTTAGAAACCTGTTGAGATGATCAAATATAAAAAGCAAAAACAAAAACTGAAATACATAGTACGTAACATTTGGCTTGTACTCGCCATGAACATTCAACAGATACAACTCATGCTTCAATTGCAACTGCTAGTTTGATAACAAGATAGAACCAAAGTTGGCCAAAATAGGTAACTTTGCCTGGGCCAAAATTTGGCCAGCCCACTTTTGGGCCAGAAAAGGGCCAAAATCAGGCCACAAATTGGGCCAAATCAAGGCCGAAGCCTGGGCCAAAAAAGGGCCAAAAATTGGGCCGCAACGAGGACCGATTTCGGGATTTTTTTGGGCCGAGCCAAAACTCGGGCTTTTTCGGGCCCAATCTGGCTTTTTTCTCTAAAACTTCGGCCTGGTCCAAGCTCAGGTCCAAAGCCCTAAACTATTGGGCCTACACTGTTCACCAACGGGCTGCCCGGCCCTTTTGGCAACTCTACCTCTAGGTAAACAAATGCTAGAAGTTCGAGTTGGGACTTAAGTCGGGAATGGGGTGATTTCTATATGTTTATCGATCTATTTGAGAATATCCAAGACCTTTAAGATGCAAGTTTGTTTCTACATAGGGCCCTCAAGATAATTCAAATTAACTATAAACATGTTTGTTTCTACATAGGGCCCTCACGATTAATAAAAAGACTTCTTTATTTATATTTAATTAAAATTTCAAGAAAATAAGACTAATTAGTAAATCATAGACAAGTTATAAGCATTAAATCTTGATTCTAATTATCTTGCAATTGATTGTAACTATGAGTCGTGATTACTATGTGAATTCAATAGCGAGTGGTTGATTAGCGCTTGCCCTGTAATATTAGCATAATATAATAATATTTGTATCATTTCTAAGCTCATTATAGTTATAGGTATAACTTGACATATTTTGGTATATAAAGGTTGTATCATGTTGAGAAAAAACAAGTATCATTCATAAGAAAGTATCATTAAATGTACTTAGCAGGTATAAGAAGTATAACTTGGCGACAAATAGTAGTCATAGAAAATGTGAAAAATAATTTCAACACTCCGCAATAAAGACACGTCATCTTAATCAATTGAACATTCTCATTAGTACGTACCAGCTTACAAGAATTAAAGAAAAAACATAAATATTAAATATTATGTGGTCGTGTTGTTAAATTTATTTTATAAAAAGTAATGATTTCTTTGAAAGTGATAAGGTGTACGCATAAGTCCTCTTAAATTTGAAATGCAACTTTATTTCTTCTAATTTTTTACTTAATCGTTATTATAACATAACCATCTTTAGTTACAACTACAATAGCATTTTCTATTTAACTCTATACGGCATGAGTATGACTATTCTTCTACTTTAAGTGTTAAGTCAATATTCATTTAAAATACTACTTTACAACTTAAAACAAAATTTGAAAAAGGCAAGTAAACAAACATGTATAGTCAAATATCTCATAATAATTGCAAGCAGCCTAGTCAAACAAAAAATGTTATTTAATAAACAAAAGTTAGGAGTAATGTAAGTGAATTAGTTGTTTAATATTTTACTTAAGTTAGTCGGGATTAATTTAGGTACTAAAGTTATTATTTATAGTCAAATAAGATATTTTTTATAAGGTTAATATATTTTTCGTCTCACGATATGTGCTACATATTGATACATTTTTTAAAATCTTATGATATATAATATTTTTTAGACCGGCCCGATCTTGACTCGGGTTACTGGGCTAGTGTTGGAATAAAATGGAATGAAATACGCAAGGCGCTGCTTTTGATGCAGAGATCGTCCCAAGCATTAGTCCACGTAACCATAGCATCTCAAACTTTCTAAAAGTAGAGATCAACGTTATCGTTTGCAGCCTACTAACTATGCCAAGCCAAATGTCTGGAAAGGTTCACTGGCCTAAGGTGTCCTGAAAGGCTTGGCGACAATGGACTTCTAACAAATGAACAAAAATGTTTCGTGATTAGCAGTTTTATCAACAATTTTTTTTCTACTATATTCTCATGGCAACTTATTATTCACGGTATCAAAAAGAAGACTACAGCTACACAGGACAGCTTTCTCGTTCCAGCATCTACAATGCTTAACCTATCCAAGGTTGATTACTCCATTAGATACCACAGGATTCTAAGTCAGCTGCAAGAATTCTCTAATTTTCAGCCAACAAACAATGACTCATTGGATACAACAGCCTTCGTTCTGTTTTATTTATTTATTATTTACACTTTTCTTTTGTTTGGATCTGTTGGTTGTGTGTTATACACGTTACAAATTTACATCCTAAGGCCACTGAAGGTGCTAAACGAGGCTTCAATTAATTTCCAGCTTTATTAACCACAAGTGGGTCTCCTTGCAGACCTTACCAAGATAAATGGGCCAAAAATACGAAACAGTACTCCCACTTACAAAAGATACTTTAATATATGTTTCAGATTATTCTTCCGAGCACATGCAAGGATATCACATTACATCGAAAGCGATTATGTCACTTTTCTAGATGTGTTCTCCAAGGGCGCAAGCTTCACGTCAATTCACGATTGACGTGCAGAAACTGAAGATGGCATGTGCTTTCCAAGGCAGAAGGCCGAAAGAAATGCAGAAGCGGAAGAAAAGGGTTTGGTAGTATGGGAGAGGTAGCTAAAAATGGAACAGAAGACCTTTATAAGAAAACATAACCCAAGCCAAAGGCAGTTTCAAAATCTAGGAGAGACGATTCAACAAAGCAGATAGGAATCTCGTAACCAACTACGGTTCAAGAATAAAGGAGTGTAACTAAACTGGAGGACACAAACCCCAAAAGCCCAATCCACATATCTGGTACTTGAAGGGTTGAAGTATTATTATGGAAGAGTTCTGGGACGTCCAAATTTGATTTGGACATTTTATATACTTATAAAAAACAAAAATGACAATAGAGCTTTAGGCTTCTTATTCCTTTTCATGATGTAACACATTGGCCGTCTTAAACTTCCGCTACTTTAATTAAAGGGCTAATTACACCTATATCCCTGAGGTTTAGGGGTAATTACACGCGAGGACACAAAGTTTCAAAATGTAACATACGTGACCAAAAACGTTAAACAAAGTATCACTTTTATCCAACCGTCAGTATTCCGTCCAAAAAGTGTAATTTTCGTCAATACGTATTTTGAAAATGGCAATACTACCCCTGTTGATATCCTAATTTTCTCTCTCCACAATTTAAACCCTAAATCTGAAGTCACCGCCGGCAGCCCCCCTCCGCCGCCCCACGCTGCCGGCAGCCCCCCTCCCCCGCCCCACGCCGCCAGCAGCCCCCCTCGCCCCACCATCCTGTAGAACCACCCCACCACGCCGGTAAGCCCCTTGGCAAACCCAAGCTGCTGAGACGCCTCCGGCAAGCGCGTTGGCAAACCCACGCCGCCGGCAGTCCCCCTCGCCCCACCATCCGGCAGACTTGCCCCACCACGCTGGCAAGCCCTTGGCGATGGGAAGGAGACAGATCTGGCCATTGCAAGCCCATCGTGGTGGTGATGGCGCTGCCTTACTGGTGGTCACGGTGGCGCGCATCTCGAAGGAAGAGGCCGGTGTCGCGACGTAGCTCGGTGGGGATGCTTGCGATCTCGGACGGCGCGGGGTACGGAGGTAGGTCGCGGCGGTGATGGTGGCGACCGGAGGGCCTGCTACTGTGGCCTGCCTCGCCGGAGGGCCTGCTACTGCGCAGACGGCGTGGGGGCGTGGGGGCGGGGGGTGTGGGGAGAGGAAGAGGCAGACGGCGTTGGGGGGTGGGGGGGGGCGCGGGGGGTGGGGGGGGGGGTGTGGGGAGAGGAAGAATGAACAGTAAATTAATTGAGTAATTTATTTTAAAGTCAGGGGCAATCAAGTCTTTTCATTAAAACCGTTAAGATTTTTAGGGTTCCGTTTGTCGATGGACATAAGTGTTACATTTTGAAACTTTGTGTCCTTGAGTGTAATTACCCCCAAACCTCAGGGACATAGGTGTAATTAGCCCTTAATTAAAAACTTTCGTGGTACTTGACTTCATTTCTATGATGCTGAATTTGGTAGTTAAGGTTTGATGTTAAATTGTTGAATATTTTACTATATATTTTACTATTCAACAGATTCATATTTTGGGTTTATGTAGATCTGTATCGACACTCGTGCCTTATCTGGATCGGTACCTAAGTCCGTGCTTCTTAGCTCCTAACTTTATTTAGTTTATATTAAAACCGTTTTTAGTGATTAACTACCAGAACACTTAGGGTGTGTTTGAAATTTTCAGTTTTTGTTTTCTTAAAAACCAAAAGCAAAATCTCTTTAACTTTTCCTTTTTACTAATCTGATGGATTAATAAAAAAAAAAATTTGTTAAAAATATACAAAACTGCTACCAATTATACAAAACTTCCAAACAACATTGTTTGATAGCACTTTTGTAAAAAAAATATATATACATATCTTTTCTATTTTTCCTCTCTTATCTTTTTAGTTTTTCTCTCTTTCCTTTTCTTTCATTTTTCAACATTTGAGAATTTCTTCTGAGCTCACATGTTCAGCAACTAGAAGAGCCCCTACCGACCAACACATCTCCTCTACCAGTGTCCAACTATTTCTGTAACACCCCAAAATCTGAGGTTGGTTTTATGGTAAATTAAAAACTCCAGCTAATTATTTTTTTACCTTTAGCGAAAATTTGGTGAGCAATACTTTTGTCAACTTTAGGGATATTTTTTTAAACGAAATGTTGGAGATCAGTGGAGCTGAGTGCTATAGTTTATGACCCTTAGCGACAAAGTCTATTTTAGAAACCATGAGTTACAATTTAACGTTAACAGTTATAAGTGATATTGATTGAAGTGTTTAGTAAACGTGACCGAATTTTGTGGGCAAATCTTTTAGCGACGATTAGTGAAACGGGATTATGTAACAACGCGTTAAAATTTTTCTAGTACATTAATTCATCATAAATAGTATTTTGGGCCTTTTCGTAATATTAGAAAATTTTGGGTAAACTTTGAAATTACCTAAAGTCTAGGGAGTTTTTGATAATTTTCTATTTTAGGGTTTTTATATATAAAAAAACATTATGGAGCAGCCATCATTCTTTTCTCTTCTTCATGTGAAATACGATTGAGAGAGACAGATACAAAGAGAGAGAAAAGATAGAGTGTAGAAAGAGAGTAGAGAGAGAAAGTGAAAGAAAGAAGGAGAGGAGAGAGATGGGATCGAAATTAGAGTTGAAGATTGTGTTTCAGGGGAGGATTTCATAAGGTAATCACCCCTAAAACCGTTCCATATTAGCGTATACATGTGTATATATATACACGTGCATATATACATGAATATACACGTTTTTCTTCACAAAAAACCCCGCAAATTTGATTATCGATCTTATATTGTTGTTATAGAATGTATTAGGATGTTATAAGAAGAAATTAGAGTAAAAAAATGAAGCAAAAAAGGAGAAAGATCAAAAATTAGGGTTCTCAGGTTACTGTTCACGCTGAAGAAAACGATGAACAGTACCCGTGCACCGTTTTGGAGCGCATGGCGTGGCCTCCGGCCAAATTATTTTACAGTCAAAAATATATTTAATGTTTAGAATTTCTAAGAAATTTTCAGAATTTCGGAAATCTTTTGATATATTTTATATTTTGTGAAATTTCTAAAATCCGTTTGAACTATTTAAAAGAATTATTTAAGTCTGAAATTTTTTGTGTTCTGTTTATATGACTCTAATATCTTTCAATTCAAGTTTCATAATTTTCATAAGTGAATTTGATATGATTTCTGTATCGCATTTGTTTGGACAAAATGAATTATTTAAAAATAGTTTTGATGAATTTTTTGACCTGATTTCAGTTTCTATATTTTTCTTACATATTTTAAGGCTATTAAGAAAAATATGGGATTTTGTTTTGACCTAGAAATATTGATGGCTATTTTTAGGTTTTCTTCTACTAAAGGAAATTATTTTTAAACAGAAAAAATTCAGATAATTATTATTTTGGTCCTATATACTTTTTTAAACTATAAAATAATTTTATGAGATTTTTATTGTAAATTTTGGCGTAAGGTTAAGGCCATGTTTGACGCTCATTTTTTTTCCAATTGTTTTTTCAGTTTTGAAAATTGGAAAAAAAAAAACGCGTTTGGTAACCATTTTTTTTTTCTTCTCCAATTTAAAAAACCAGTTTTTAAAATAAAAAATAAAAAAAAAAGTCCAAAAACTGGTTTTTTTTTTCACTTTTGGTTTTTTTTTTTTTTTTTAGACCACCACCACCACCGTCGACCACCGCTACACCCCACCACCGCCACCGCAAACCACCACAAAATAAAAACTCAAAATAAAAACTGGGTTATCAAACACCCAAATAAAAAACTCAAAATAAAATTGGGTTATCAAACACCCACTTGTTTTTGTAAAAAAAATAAAATTAAGCTTCTCTTTAATTTTTTCAATTTAAAAATTGAAAACAAATTTTTTTTTTTGTCAAACAAAGCCTAAGTCTTGGGGTTGTGATATAGGATTTTTAACTAGTTCGGGCAGTCTGTGCGAACCGTTGCGGATTGGCTTATTCTTAGAATAGGAATGAGTACCGTGTAAGCAATTAGTATTGGTCTTACTGTATTCTAGTTGAGATAGCGTTCTGATATCTGTGCTACTCAAACTTAGGTTACTCCAAGGACCTCTGATTTTGGTTGATCGAGTGATTAGCTAGCTTCGGAATAAGGTAAGGGATTTCTATCTGAAACCCAGTTTCATCTATTTGTCCTCATAAATATTTTTCTGAATTACTATCGAATTTTCTTTGAACTCCGTTAAAGTTGAAATGTGCATCGTTTGCCTTTAATGCCGTGTTTTGAGCCTTACACATTTATTAGAAATCCTATTCAATGCTCCGTATTTATTTCTCATTGTGCATCGATTTAATTAATCAGTGTATTATCATTTATTGTCATTCTGTTAATTGACATGAGATTCCGCATTGCTGTGTTTTGGCGGGATTTGGTGTATATTGGTGATTTGGTGTGGGCTAGGACTGGCCGATGATTTAGTGTGGGTTGGTACCTTGACCGACTAGCCGGTGTATTGGTGTGGGCTAGTACCTTGACGGACTAGTCGGTGTATCTGTGATTGTTTGCATTGTATTTAAAAATCATATTGACATCTGATCGAACTAGTTATGATTCTTTTGAAACTCTTGAAAAATTATCATTGAATTGCATATGTGAATTATTTCAAAATTTCATCGTTTGAGGAACCTTACTGAGCTCTCAAAGGCTCACTCCCGTTTGAATTCATTTTTGCAGGTAATGTTCACCAGTAGATTGCTCGAGATTGGGTTTAGAGAGCGTGAGTATTAGTATATAGTTGTCGTACGTGGGTGAACTTTGCTAGTTTATTATTCAGGTTTAAATTTAGTTTCCAAGTATAATTGTACACTGAGAGTATTACATTTATTTAAGGGTTTAGCTGCTCTGATAATGGTTGTTCATTGGGTTATGAGGATAATTTTGTCTGTATGTGAATGATTCGAGCGAGTGTTAACATTTCAAAAATTCCGAGATGTTACAGTTTACGTTCCAAAATTCTGGGATGTTACAATTTCTCTGGTGTTAACACACTAGCTTACGAATTAGGGCTTCATCGGGTTCGATTGGGGTTTGATTGTGTGAATGGCCGGGTTTGAATGGCTTGAAATTTACCTACGTAGATGAAGATACTAATGTTGATCGATAGATGAAATTTTGTGGTAGTGTTTCTTGCAAGGATAATGAAGGTCGGTATGATGGTGGATTTGGATCAAAAGGAGTGGTGGTGCCGTGGTGGTGACCAATGTCAAAGGGTTTGGTGTTTGGCAGTGTTCGTCAGTAGTGGTGGTACTGGTTGTGATTATCAGTGGTTATGGTGGTTAGGGTGTTCGTGGGTGTTGGTCATTCGTGGTAGTGGCGACAGTCAGTGGCTACGATGATTGGCGATATCGGCAGGCTTGGTGTTTTGGGTGTGTTAATCAGCGGTGGTGGCAAATTGGCGGTCAGTGCTTTTGGTCATTGAGAGTGTTTGTAGTTTGGTGTTTGTGGGTGTTGGTGAGTGGTGGTGGCAGTCAAGGGGTATAGTGGTTGGTAGTGTTGGTGATTTTTGGTATAGGTGTTGATGTTGAAGATTGAAAGGGAGAATATACATAAAATACTTCTAACAAAAGTTGAAAGGTTCACAAAAAAAAAAAAAACAAAACAAAACCAAGCTTTGATCGTAAGGGGTTAAATTACTAAATTATTTAAAAATATATATTCTTTTTAAGTTTAAAAGTTTTCTAAATATTTGGACTTTTTAAAAAATAAGGCTTTTTTTGGCTAATTTTAAGCATTCGACGCTAAAGAATATCGAGGTTCACTAATGAATTTTTTTAGTGACAAAAGACTATGAATACAACCAAAACGGGTAAGGATCTGGGTTCAACGTATAAAATAATATCAAGGGATTAAAACGGCTAAACGTTTTTTTTTTATTAAAAATACCCTCTTTAGAAAAGAAAAAAAAAGGTTTACAAAAATCGACAACACATATTCTAACACGCTAACCTTCTTCCGAAGGTAATCAAAGTGCGCTATTACATTCGAATATAAACAACACAACATTCCTTTTAAACATATATTACATTTGACAAATTTTTTTTTTTGGTTTTCAGTTTTTAAAGAGCAGTTTTTTAAAGAGCAGCTTAATTGTTTTTTTATATAAAAACAAGTGGGTGTTTGATAACCCTTTTTTTTGAGTTTTTTTTTTTTTTTTGTGTTTGGTAACCCTTTTTATTTTGACTTTTTTTTTTTTGTGGTTTGCGGTGGCGGTGGTGGTGGTGGTGGCCGGCGGCCGGAGCGGCGGTGGTCGCCGGCGGCCGGAGGTGGCTGCCGGTGGTCGCCGGCGGTGGCAGCCGGCAGTCTCCGACGGTGGTCACCGGCGGCCGGAGGTGGTTGCCGGTAGTCTCCGGCAGTGGTCGCCGGCGGCCGGAGGTGGCTGCCGGCAGTCTCCGGCGGTGGTCGCCGGTGGCCGGCGGTGGTCGCCTGAGGTGGCTGCCGGCGGTGGGAGGGTGGTGGTGGTGGTCTAAGAAAAAAAAACCAGTTTCTGGAGTTTTTTTTTTTACTCTTCAGTTTAAAAACTGGTTTTTAAAATTGAAAAAAAAATGGTTATCAAACGCTCCTTTTTTTCAGTTTTTAAAAACTGAAAAAAAAAAAAGAGCAAAAAAATTTTGTCAAACTGGCCCGTATTTTTTACTTTTAAGAAGGTGAGCCTAAACTATAATATTTTGGCTAAATATAAACAATTTGCTGTTAAAGAGGTTAAAAGTTCACTAATGCGTCTTTAAGTGGTAAAAATATGGGACCTTAAAGAAACCATTTTTATCAAAACATAACCTTAAAACTTATTAACATCAAAATTGATAAAATAAGCACCTTAATTTTTGCTACTTTTTAGAAAATCGTTTCCAAGTCCAGGTATTATCATGTTCTTTTTTTGATATTTTTTAAGGTGCACCGGCTATTATCTCTACTAACTTTTGCATGTGACTGCAAATCATATTTATTGACATAAGATAGAGTTAGAATATCTACAACTTCGACTAGGTCTTTCTTTTTCAACTTTTATGATGACTTTATGTATTATCTTGTGTTTGGTAGAATAGTAGATTGTTATAATTTTGGGACCCATGTCCCTGAGGTTAGGGTAAAATTACAATTCATAACACTAAGTTTCAAAATGTAAAGCCGTATTGATCTCTTAAAAAATTATTTTTTATTTATGTCATCAATACAGCCGCCAAATCAGTTATAAAAATGATAACATTAGTTGAATGTGTGTGTAGACATGTTAAGTAGAGGTGTAGTGGTCGTGAAAGGCTAATTGATGGCGATTGTGGTTTGTGCAGGGTCAATTTGAGGCGGTGATGGGTCATCTGGTAGCGGTGGGTGAATTAGACTTGTGGTGGGCTGATTGGACGCAGTGGTAGGCTATTAGTGGTGGAAGGCTGCTCTGGTGGTAGTTAACGACGGCGGATGCCGTAGTGTTGGGTAGTAGGCTGACGCAAACAAGAAATCTTATACATCTTCTTCCATATCTCAAACCCCAAATTTTCATTTTCATTTTTGTTTATTTTGTTTGTTGAATCATGATGATTTGTTGCAAGTGATTGGAATGAGAAAGCTGTGACAATTGATTAGTGCGAGAAGGTAGAAGAAAGGTGAGAAGCTGAAGAACACGATGATGGTGAGATGCGATTGTGGCCGTGGTGTTGTGGCCGGTTGTGGGGTGTATGGATTTGGGGGGGGGGGGGGGTTACATGTGTGTTTTGTGTGTGTGTGTGTGTGTATTGAAGCTGAAGAAATGTAAATGGACGGTGAGGGTGGTGGTGGTGGTGGTGGTGGTGGTGGGGGTGATGGTGCAATGGAAGGATGAAGAATGACATTTGAAGAATTACATTCTTAGGTGATGGGCTGGTCTTTTCATCCTTTCAGTATTTTTGTACAGTCAACGGACATAAGTGGTATTTGTTCCGACTAATGGACACGCGTGTAATTTTATCCTAATCTCAATGTCATGGGTGTAATTAACCTTATAATTTTCTTAACTCTCAAAATCTTAGCCATAGTAATTTTTTTCCTTTTTTATTTTGATGATACATATCTTTATTTGATGAATGATCTGGGTTATAAATTATTCTTGATAAACTTTTGTTGAGTTTGTTTTTATATTAAAACTGTAATGCATACGTATAAGTATAGGGTGAAAAACGTAGGTTTGTGAACATTATTGAAACTACTTAGTTCGTTACTATTATTTGATATTAACTTCACACATTTATTTAGTAGAATAGATTTCAAAAGAGCACACATAGACACACATGTATATAGACTTTTTAGATGAGTAGGTATGGTATTATCATATAAGTTTGTGTTAAAAATAAAAGTCTTATGGCAAATTTATGTTAAATTATGCACAACTAAGTTTATAGCCTTATTGTAGTACTAAGATGAACAAGGTCATGCTAAATAAGAATAAGAGAGAGCTTCACAATACAATATCAAGAGAAATTTAGAGTACATTATAGATTTTTTGATTGAAAACTAGAAAAAAGAAAGTATAATCTAGATTGAGCGTGGTTTTAGACAAATTGAACTCGAACGTTGGAATTTAAGATTAAAAAAAAAGTTGAAAAAAGATTTGCTCTGTACTTTGATCTTAAAATAAGAGATACATGAAAATTGTACTCCCTTCGTCCCAAATTATTTGATTATATTTGACTGCATGCTCATTTAGGATATGAGTCTAATTTTATGAGTTTCTCATTATATCTCAAGAGAGAGATAGGGGGATAAAGAAAGTGGTTCACTAGAGAGAAATGAGTTGGTGGAGAATTAAATGTGGAGAGAGAAGTAGAATAAAAAAAATGTATAGATTAATGGTAAACATGTAAAAGCACTTACAAAATCTTTCTTAATTTGAAAACTTGTCACTTTTTTTGAAACTGCCCAAAAAGAAAATTCAAGATATAATATGGAATAGTTAAGATTCTCTTTAGGGGTAACTTGATGCGATAAAAGGCGTAAGTATGATAAATAGTGAAAAATATTGGTGATAATTGACGTGATCAAATATTTGAGTTTGAAAGGAAGACTATGTCTAATGAATTTTTCATACTTTGAGTCTTTGACTGGCAGTTAAAAACTGATTTATTATTATTTTTTTTTATAATCGTCATATTGATTAATTTCAATTGGGTTTCACCAAAGTTTACAATATTTTTATTTTAAATCACTATATAACGTGTAAAGCATGTGATTTTTACTAATTTGCGTCCGAGTTTTTCATTTGTATTTTAAATGGTCGGGTTAGATGCTTCGATGCGGCATTGTTTAAGGGAGATAATTCTATGGGATGTGGAGTAGTCGTAAGAGAATGTAACGGTACAGTACTGGCAGCTATGTCTAAGAAAATTCCGCTAATATGGGAAGCAAAGCATGCAGAGGCGATGGCGACCTATGAAGCGGCAAAATTTGACTTGGATTGTGGATTTTGGTTTGCTCAACTGGAAGGTGATGCATCAAGTATTATTCAAGATTTGACTTCTTCAGAGGAAAATTTATCTAACATTGGGTGCATTATAGAGGACACCAGAAACCTAGTACACTACTATGACTCTTGTACATTTTCGTTGGTTAGGCATACCGGTAATTGTGTAACCCTTGAATTAGCGAGATTTGCACGGAAATAGATTTTAAAGTCTGGATTGAAGAGGCACCATACTTTATAATGCCAGACATCCAAAAAGATTGTAGCCCTCATCATGAATAAACACCGCTTTCTTTGATCCAAAAAAAAAAAAAAAACAACAAGAGTGCTAATTTTAACTGATTTAGGACTATTACTATAATCTTCTACATTCCAATTGACGGGAGTACATATTTCACGACAATGTCGACTCGAAAATTGCAAATCGCTTCAGTAAACTATGAAAACTATTTCAATTTGATTCCTCTTTGTTCTCGACTTAGTCCTAAGATGGCCAAAGACTTAAAACACTTGGCTCACATCACTGAATGAATGATCGCACAATATTTTCCCAAAATATGAAGCGCGGGTGCATCATTTTGGTCAATGTAACAACACCAAGCCCATATCGAGTGTGGGTGCGGGCTAGTTGGGCACTGGGTGCATGTCAAAGTTATTTTATCTTTTAATTCAAAATCTTGAAATTCAAGTGTGGCAGGGACATGATTGCGATAAGTATCTAGGGCTCCAAGGGTAGAAGTATTATTTGAAAGAGTTTCTGGGAGGTCCAAATGTGATTTTTATTTTTTGTATACTTTGTTACCAAAAAAGAAAAAAAAGAGGACTAAAGAATGTAAATGGAATACGCAAATAGCCCTGGGCTTTTTATTCCTTTTCATGATGTAACGCATTGATTGTCTTACACTTTTCTACTTTAGAAAACTTGGGTGGTGCCTGACTTATTTCTATCCTCCTGAATTTAGTATTATCCTCGTTGTTCACTTCAACAGGTACCAAAACAATTACTTGATCGGGTTAATAGGTGTTCACCTCTTGTCATATACAATTGACATTTTTTTGGACTTGATAACAACAAACCAATGAGATTTAGGATTTGCGACATCTTTCACGTAGAACATTTGTAAAGCTTGACGAGCATTTGAAGTATTCGATGTATTCTCGCCGAACCAACATCGTGTTCTCTTGAAAAATTGCGCATCCCCGTATTCACACTCGTGCCGTACGTGCACCGATACCTAGTCCGTGGTTCTTATTCCCCCGCTTTCATCATGTAGTTTATGTTAAAACCACTTTTACAGATTAGCTACCAAAACACTTAAATTACAAAGGCGTAGCACCGCTACGTATTTAGGAATTCTATGTCAGCTGAAAGATCCATTTGGAGTTGCTACTCTTGTCAACATACTAGGACCGAAATTTGAATGTCTAACAGCTTAAGACAACTATATAAAAGTGTTAGACATGTACACTAATAGAATACTTTTGGATGATGGAAGCGCGGCATGCGACTTGGGGTGTGCGCTCTGAGTTGACCGGATTGATAGCGTTGAACTTTAACTGTTAAATATTTGATAAAGTGTCGCAAGAATGAGACTCAAGAGTTGTCTAACTTGTGTAACCATGAGCTAGCAACGCATATTTATTCCGGGAACTATAATTCAAGTTATTTACTCTCACAGTCATGAGGGAGAATTTTTTCTTTTTGCGGAGCCGACAAAGATTAGACAAATCTGGGATATTCCAATTACAGAGATGAAAATGTTGGGATTTAAACTCCTAAAACAGGTACAACTAGTACAAGAGGAAAAAGACAAGATATAAAATTGCCATACACAAAAATATGGACACAGATATTTAACGTGGTTCGGCCTCTTGCCTACGCCCAGAGGAAGACATCGACAATGTTGCACTATAAAGTGAAAAAGTTATAAGAAAACTTTTACTCTGTCACTCATACCTAATTCCTGAACACACCCAAAAAACTCACCTCATTATTTTTCTCTCAGTGAATAAAAACTCTTAGGGTCCGATTGGCAAACGGAATTGAAATTGAAATTGAGAATTGTAATTCAATTCCAATTCCATGAGAATTGAAATTGACTTGGAATTGAGTAGAATTTGTAATTCCATTGATTGGTTAGCACAAAAAATGATATCAAGAATTGAAATTGCTAAAGGAAAAAAATAAGAGGTAAATATGCAAAACAAGAGAGTTGTATTTTTCTTATCAAATCATACCCAACAACACTTCTCTACCCGCCCCGCCCACCCACCCTATAGAACAAAAGAAAAAGAAAAGGATAAAAAAGTACACACACGATGACTTAGGTACAAAATGTAAAAATACAACTAATTGATAAGAAAACATGAATTTGCAACTTAACAACTGTATATTAAAATTTTAATGCTATGCTAGTACTTGACAACAAGAAAATATTTTCAAAAATAAAAATGTGCTTAGACTTAACAAAATGAAGTGGCTCTTAAACGTAACAAGCGATTAACAAGTTAGATCTCTATCAGTAAATAAAATAATAGCTCCTAAAAAACTAAGCTTGAAAACAATTCAAAGTTCTAGGCTCCATATCTTAAGTCTTATGAATGCTGATTTACATCATTAACCATGGCTTCCTCAAGTGAAACGGAAGGGACATGAATGACTCAAACTTCCTCGCGTTGACAGTCAGCACATCATAAGCTTTGAGCAACTCAACCTGATCCAAATCTGGCACCTCTGCTAACTTCTCATAAATGAAATCCGCACTTGCAATTGTAGCTTCTGATGCACATACCTTGTCGATGGCACTAGCCATTGAAGTAACAGCTGTAGCAAGTGCATCACTAGTCCGACTTTTCTTTCTCGATGGTTGTAACTTAGTTGTAGAGGTTGCCTTTTGATGATTCGTATTATCAAGATCTTCACTAGCCTCCTCTACATTGGAATTAGATGCCAGCTCATTGTAACCTTCAACACCAGTCTCAGCTCCTTCCCCTGTTGCTCGATCTTGTCCACATATAGCTGATAAATCTTCCCAATTTTCAATTACCTTTCTTCTATATGGCTTTGCATCGAGATGATCCTACAAAAAGTAAATATAAAACTATATAAGTAGCGCCAATTGTTTAAAAAATAAGAGAGAGTAATATGCTTTTTACCTGAACATACGCATTCCAAGCAGCTTCACTATAAACGCTAATCGTATTGGAATAGCAATCCCACGAAAAGCCACTTTGGGTCAACAACTTAGACACTACCTCATAATGCTTGTCCCATGTTTTTAGATGGCCAACAATATTCTCCTTTGTAGATACGACGAAACAATAAGGACAAAAGTACAATATTTCATTACTGAAACTAATGAAACAATAATAACCGCAATACTCATAAACAGCAAGGACAAAAGTACAATATTTCATTACTCATTTACTGAAACTAATGAATGTCAAACAAACTTTACTCATTTACTGAAACTAATGAATGTCAAACAAACTTTACTCCGTACATCACAAGAGGAGCCGAGCATGAAAATAAGTGGGAATACACGTTTGAGCTCACACAATTACATACATGAGCCATAGACGCATCTCTCAAACACTTTCTTAGCTTAATCTAATTAAAAACAAACTTGCACAATACACTGAAACTAATGGAAATATCTACTAGTCATTCAAAAGGATTGCACCCCTCATTGCAATCAAGGTGCAGTCCCATTTATGTAAGGCCTTAAGGCCAGACTGTGGAGAAGTTTATGATACCGTATTGTGAAATACAATTTCTCTTGTTACCCAATTAAAAAAAAAAGGACTGCTATTTTTTATTGTTATTTTGGTTGAAAAGAGATGTATAGTCACCAACAAGTTGCTGATCGTTATAGATATCTTAATTCTTTTCTAGTAAATGTTGTTGCCGAAAATTCGTCGCTAAACCAAAGTTGGTACAATTTGCAAATTAAGGTCATGAGTGCACTCACAGCAAAGCCTGAAACCAACGCCTTTCGCAATTGAAATAGTGCAGGAATTCTCTTTGCTCCTATTTATGTGTAATCCTGCTCCCAACAAATGCCTCAAGGATATGTTGGAACAGCAAAATTCAGTTAGCTCAAACTAAGACAAAGTGTAAAAAACCATCCAGCTTCTGATATCTTCCTCTTTGGTTCATGCCCATCAGCCTTACACCGGAAAGGCCACCACACTTTGTGACACGGTCACCACAGATGAGTCATCTTCTATTCTTGGTTATACATGCAATGGGCAAAACAGAAGCTGCCAGAGTTATCTCACCTTCAGATCTGAACCTCCATTCAACACAGTTTCTTCTATCGCTGCTCTACTTGCTTCTGACCCATTTCAGCTATCTCAACTTAATTCAGTTCCTCAGACTACAACATTTAAAACAAACACGATGGTGCTTGTTCCTGTCAACTGCTCTTGTTCATGTCAGTACTACCAAGTGAACTCATCCTATGTTATTGAGCATCTAGATACTTATTTGGTGATTGCCAACAATACTTTTCAAGGCCTTTCTACCTGTCAAGCTCTCCGGGCACAGAACAGTGCCCTTACTAGGAACTTATATCTGGTACAAGACTTACTGTTCCTCTTAGGTGCGCTTGTCCTACAAAGAACCAGAGTGATGTTGGTGTCAACTACTTATTGAGCTATTTAGTCACTTGGGGCCAATATGTGTCTTTGATAAGTAAAATATTTGGGGTGGATACTGGGAGGACTCTTGAAGCCAATGGGCTTTCTGAACAAATGCCTCAAGGATATGTTGTTTCTCTCTCTAAACTGCAGTCTCCCCATCTGCTTCTACCCCTTGTCCAAGCCATGGCGGTGCCGTAAACACATGTCCACGACAGAACCCATTTCAACCTCACAAAACCACAAGCACACGTTGTACATGGGGCTGTTTCGGCAGCCCCTCCTTCTCCTCAGACCCATCCCATACACACATAGGCACACTATATACCCACATATACTCATACGCACATCTTCACACGCTGCATTCATCCTTCATCCATGCATACAAACCCACGCATCCTCATACATTTTACAACAACTTTCACGCACAAACTACACTATGCACCACTGTAAGCAGCCCCTCCTTTGCACTATGGTTGCGCCGCAGCCCTTCATCGCACCATAGCTGTACAAACTCACACTTCATAGTTGTTCGAAACACACACGCATGGCAAATTTTCAGTCACTCTCTGACTCATTTATGGTACACTGTAAACACACTAAAATTCAGGAAGAAGCCATCCAACATGCTTCTTCTGTAGGTATGCATTTTTAGAGCATTTTGTCCGGCATTTCGTCACTCTCTATCTAACGCCTATTTGTCCGGCATTTCGTCACTCTCTATCTAACGCCTATTTGTCAGGCATTTCGTCGAACAGTTGGTGTGCATTTTTAGAGCATCCTAATTTGGCATAAAGAGACCATTTGGTCACCAATGAACTAACATGACTCACGAAACCCTTGAAACTGAAGACAAAGTAGCAACAAGATCAGTCCATGGTGACTGTCCCAAGCTAATTTCTGTCGTCTTGTATGAGATTCTTACTTTGAGGCTAAGTCCTCCCCAAAAAATCTATGAAGCCTGGGGTTTAAAATGAAAATCGCGAAATAATCAAGATCATGGTCAAGGAACACATACTGTGGCAAACGGAGCAACCTGGTAATTCTATGTTGATGGGTATCCCCTTCTTGAGCACAAACGTCACTTAGGCTCCCTAATCGCACTTCAAATTTATCATCCAGAAGTATACTGCTGGCTTGGACATCTCTTCAGTAGTCAAAGAGAGAACATGTTAGAATGAGTAATTTTCCCAAAGTGAGCTAGCAAAGGAGGATCATTCACTGCTCATAGATACCCACAAGGCGCACACATACAGAAAATTAAGGTTTAAAGCACAGAAATCAAACCTAGAACCTTAGCGTTGTTGTCGTCGTCAATATTTCTGCCCTTGCTGTGCAAACCCTAGATATGTCACCATCGTCAGATTTGCCATTGAGAGGTTGAATCAAAAAGAAGAGAGACGGAAGATCGGCGCTACCATGGTATTCTTGAATCAAAGAGAATAGAGAAGGTAGACAGAAGAGAGAAGGAAGAGAAGAACAGCAGGTCGAGTGTCGAGTGTCGAGCGTCGAGAGACGGACTAGGACTTGGAATTGCAAATTTGAGGTTTGGCATTAAAAATTGGACTGTGTGCTTTAAAGTACGTTTCTAATTTTATGGAATTGAGTATGAATTATAATTCTAATTCTAAATAAGTTATCCAATCAGCAGAATTACAATTCTTAATGTTCAATTCTAAAATTTATCTCAATTCCAAGACTAATTCTGTGATCCAATCGGACCCTTAGTGCTATTACAAAAGTACTTAAAGCTCTTGCATTGAGCCATAATTATAGGGTCTAAATGCTTGATACTCTTTTTAACTCTCAGTGGCTAACTCAGTGGTGTATTTAGGGTGTGTTTGGATATAGGATTTGAACTGGGGATTTGACTTTGGTAGGGTATTTATAAATCACTTGAACAAAATATCTTGTTTGGATAGTTTAAAATGAAATTTTTTAAATTTCGGAGTGATTTAAACTGTGGATTTGGGGTCACCAAATCCACAGTTCAAATCACTAGTTTGAACTAGTTATTTGTCAAATCCACTCCAATACATTACAAACCCACAATAACTAGTTCCCTATTTTTTAGGAATCTTGTCTCCCACCTTTTTAACAACATTTTGCTTCCTTTCTTCCAAACAAGATATTTCGAAAATGATAGAATTTGTAAATCAGGGGATTTCGAAATGAGGGCATTTAGAAATACCCGATATTTCTAAATCCCATATCCAAACACACCCTTAGCTCTCAATGTCTGAATTCTTTGGTCAAAATTGTTACCTATCTCCACATGTGAGATTTGAAAGACAATGTCCAACAGAAAATTCATGATGAATAGAGGGGAGTCACCCAATTTCATGTCATTATGAACTTAGGACTCCTCATATTGATATTAGCACTTGAGAATCAATAGACATTACAAACTTCCCGCAAGCTCATCATAATGAAGAGTAGCATATACAGATTGGAAACTTCCCACAAACACCATAATAAAGAGCAGCGAAAGAATTATCCGCACCTAGTAGAAACGAAGCAGAAAAACAAGCATCACAGAGAGCAATTGAAGAAAAACCCAACCTTATTAGAAGTACATAAACAATTTTCTTTGTCCTATCGGAGGCTCCTTGTCTCTGGATTAAACAATAGGGGGTAGCCCTCCATCCCCTTTCCTTACCCCACCCCCGTGAGACTTGAACTTATGAGATTCGTACCTGTGACCTTGAACAAGAAAGGTAAAAGCCCTCACCACTATGGTATGGAATCAATGAGCGCGGATTTGAAATCACAAACATAAATGAGTAAGGAGAAGCAGCCCATGACACATACAAAAATTGCAAGAGCTAGTGCATGCGCTAACACAGCGAATATGCCAGTAATGAATGCAAGAACCATTGCTACTACGGCAATGAGAATGAGGATGCTCGCCAAGGTAAGGTGTCTATGAACCGTATGTACGTCCATTACTTCTGCTGCAATCAAGTGAACAAATACTGCACAACCAGAGCACATCATGGCTATGGTATCAGTCACAATAAATGCTTGAAACGCTGCTTTTTTTGTAAGAACTGCGAGCCCTTTATTTGGTACATCGTTGCTTTCATAGCCACCAGGCAACGTGAAACCAGCAGCAAAGGTCACGGTTGCTACGAGAGTGGCCACTATCAAATGCGTTTGAGCTACTCTTCTTATGAAATCAAGTTCTTTTTCATGCTTAACCCGGTCTCTTTTATTTCTCTGTGTTATCTCCTCTCTGCTTATCAAGTCCCTCTGACCCAGAGCACTGGCTTTCTTCAACTTTTTTCTGATGAAATCCTGCAGTGTGGTTTTGAGTGAACTTATAGAAAAGAAAAGATCTGAATAATCCAAGTCTATGTGACTTCTGAAAGCAAAAACTAGACCCTTTTGGAGAATAATGTGCATTTACTTTATGATCTTTCAAGAAGGAACAGTGTGCTGATAGTTTATAGTGAATCCTCAATATTGTTAAAAAATTTCAAGATCTCGAATGGCTGATACATATAGATTTTGGCATGATAGATCCTAAAACTCATTTGGGCATTAAATATCTACGTTATGCTGGAGAAAACTCAAGGCAATTGGAGATAGCGTCCTTTCGCTGTGTTATTGTACCTTGAAACTAAGGTGATTAATTTGAAAAACTCGGTGTCACTTCACTTTGCAAGACAGGTTGAGAAAGTGAATTTCCATCCCTCAGCAAAATTAAGTCGTGCGCTTTCATGTGAATCACAGCGCATATTCATAAGCACATGAATGAAGCCTAAAACATTACTTGTACAAGGAGATTTGGGTGCATTTTTTACCACCTCGTTTGCATCTATCGCAATGGCCAAGAAGAAGATGAAGTGCTATGCTTTCTCTCAAGTATATGAGCCACGTTATGTAAATCGTTAACATGTAGGAGATTAAGGCAGAACACTTACCCAAGTGGATTGATATTTGTCGCTGCATGCTATGTCCAAAGGGGTCAAATTTTCCTTGTTAAAGGCCATCTTCTCTACTCTCGGATGGTTTACTAAACCCGACGAGAAGACGTTCCTGGAAGCAGCTAGTAGATGGAGAGGGGTGTTTCCGTCATTATCTTTCTGGTTTATAAGGCTGCTTAATAAAGGATGTTCCAGGACAAACGTGATCACATCCTCTTGCATATGCTTAACTGCAATATGAAGAATATTCTGGCCTCTACTTGTGACCATCTCAGCACAATCTGGGGAGCAGGCGAAAAGAAACTTCACTATTTTTACGTGACCATGACTAGCTGCTAAGTGAAGAGCTGTCTTCTTTTCATCTCCATCTGCAGCAAGGTATCCCATTTCTTTGGATCTTTCGTCACTTGAGCAGATCTGCCTAACCCTTTTCTCATGGCCAAGGCGTGCTGCATAATGAATTGGCGTCCATCCATGCTCGTCTGCGGCCTTAGATAGTCGACCTCCACTCCAGTTCAACAGTTCTCTCGTGTTTGCTGATTTGCAGCCAAGTGTGTGTACACAAATTATAGAGAAAATTAATCTGTTATCAGTTCTCTATGACTGTACATCTATATGGAATTTGTAACTAACATCTAAGTTTCTATGCGGTGGGAATTAAAGCTACGGAAGCTACAACATCTTGGCACATTGAAATCATTAAACGCTTTGCTTTGGTATCAATTCGAGTTTCTTTACTGTACCCCATGAAAGCACACTAGAACATGTTGAGTGGTTACTATAATTGAACAAGGAGGAACTAAGTTTAGTACCTTCAGAATCAAAGATTACTGCCGCATGCAGTGCTGTTCTACCACCCGGGCCTCCATAAGATGGTGCTCTGCAAGTGTTCAAGATTCCAAACACACATTCATCAAGTCCTTTTTCGGTTGCCAAATACAGCGGGGTTTCCTGAGAAGTATTTGGAGGGTGTGAAAAGTCGGGATCTTCTTCTATCAACACTCTAGCCACATCAAGATGACGATACTGCACGGCCTCGTGGAGGGCAGTGTCTCCGTCCCCGTTCACCATCCTCAGCATCTCCCTGACTGTACCGATTCCTTGACCGAGCCCTTGATCAGGTGGTCGTGACCTCGCGCTTTCAATAAGCGCCTGGACTACCTTGCAGTGTCCTTCCCTTGCTGATAGGTGTAGTGCTGTGTTCCCTTTGACATTCACTCGACATAACAGCGATGGTCTGTTAGCTAAAACCCGTTTCACAGACCGTTTGTGGCCAAATGTGGCTGCAATATGGAGAACAGTGTTGTTGTTTGGGGTCATTTGGAGCTCAAGTTGGTCTCCGAATTCCAGGAGGTCATCAACCCTCCCTTCTGCGGCAGCGTTGTACAACTTGGGATGCATTTGGTGATACTTTTACCGCGTGGAATGGTAAAGAATTGCTAGGCTAGTTAAGTCCGTCTGACCTTTAGACCTCTTGTATGGTATCTCCACTGAAGTTCAATCATATATCCTGGTCAAGTACAAACTAGTGAACAAAAAGAAGCTTTAAAATTGCCTTAAACTATGTTACTCCTCCCTTCGTCCCACATAATTTGATCAATTTTTATTTTTATACCGTCTTACAAAAATTATTCATTTCTAAATTAAGAAAGATTTTGTAAGTACTTTTATAAATTTACCCTTTTTACACTTTTTTTTTAATTTTAATTTTTTCTTCACATTTAAATCTCCATCAACTTTTTTTTTCTCTCCTGACTCACTTTCTTACACTTTTTTATTCATTTCTTTCTCCACATTTAACACTCCATTAACCCATTTTCTTTATCCCGACACACTTTCATCCTCTCCTTTTTCTAAAGGGCAAAATGGGAAACACAGAATCTATCACTTAAATTCTTTATCTGCGTGCAAAAAAAGTTGATTGAATTATGTGGGATCGAGGGAATACTATTTAAACCCAAAAAAGAGTATAACAAAATTGCCTCAAGCTTCTGTGAAATGCCATGGCCTAAGGGCCATCTCGACCATATCATGTGGCAATTGAGTTTGTAAGTGAGAGAAATCCCGTAACAGATTTTGGGTAATAAATTAAGCTTATATATATGTTCGCATTCTAATTAAAGTATTGATTGACGTTTAATGTGGATTAATATGACCCAATAATTTACGATACTAGATAATAAACCTGTACAGGTACATGCACGAGGATAACGTTCAAAATGACCCTTTCATATGGTACGGTCAAAGCACAAGAAGCCATGAAAATAAATTAGTTTTACTTCAAACTCCGAACAAAGAACTTTTAAATCATGTCGAAATGATGAAATGTCTAGTAATTCTTCGACAATAATTCAAAAGGGGAAAAAGTAAATACTTCACTTGTCTTTTTTGCTTTTTTTTTTTATAACCTTCTTCTCCTTTATTTTTTCTTGCTAGACTTTTTTGAAAATCATCAACCACTCCATCTTCAACACATGCTTAGTTCTTTTTGGGTGCCTTTCTTGTACTTCTTTGGTGTGTTACATACACGAACTACCATTATTGTCTCCACAAACCTGACTCAAATTAGTAAACATAAATGTGCCACTGATAAATGATATAGCATGTTTTCAGCCCATACGAAAACAATAGATCTCAATATCTCCCAGTTCCCTAGCATCGATGCCATGTCTCTTCCTCTACCGATGACCATTTCCGATGGCCACTACCATTTGTTGTATTTGTTAACAAATTACAAGTGTTTCAAAATCAAAAATCAAATATTTTCATTCTTGAGTTTAGCCTCAAATTTGCTTGCTTGAACTTGCATATGTTGCGCAAAACTCGTAATCTCTCATTGGAGAGATTAGAAAAAGAGATTAGAATAGTCACATAGGTTTATAAGTCTCTAGGCATGTTGGACTTAGTAATAAGCTATTAAAAGTTGACTCTTACAGGTACGTGAGCCAGACTTAGGCTCAAGTCATTTCAAGGTCAATATTAAAATTCCACCACAAAACTAGCTAGTTAACCGGGCGCATCATGTGTTACTCGCATGCAGGGGTTGCCAATCCAGGCCCAACTATTACTAGCATGTGAGAGTCAACTTTTACTAGCTTGTGACAACAAGCCAATAAGAATATTTAGAGACTTTTAATTATAGCTATACAAAGGATTGTAGGAATCTTCCTCAACCCGGTAGCAATAATTTTTTTTCCATTTAACTGCGTTTGTATATAATCATGGACAACATAAACCCGTCAAACTCTTAATGAATAAAAAAAGCAGTCATTTTGTCAAGGCATATTCCACAAATGCTTCAAGTCTTCGATTTTCCGAGACATGTTTTTAGCCCACAAACATGCAACTACCCTTTACCACATGTCAAGAATTATTTGCTCATACCAACCTTCCATACAGAGTTCCCAGCTCATGTACAAAACTATAATTTGTGCTTTTACCAACGAAAACGTGTTCATTCCTTTATATGATTTTTTGCCCTCCTTTATATGCTAAACATGATGTTTGGTAAATCTCTAGCGAGAAATAAGGGGTGATACAAGCTATATAAAAAGGTTGAAATTAGAGTCTCCCTCTGATAAGATGGTCTTAGTATAACAATCAAAAGAGTTAGACACGACATCCATATCAGACGTTGCTATGCCTCGACTCTTAAACCCTGTAAATGCATGACAAGTTCTTTAAAATTTCAATGCCATACCAAAATTATGCTATGCGACTGTTGTGGCATCACGTATATAAATTGCTAGATGTGGAGTTTGGGGATAATTTTGAAGGCTGGCTGCATGTGTTCCTTGTCCCTAGCTATGGCTCATCGAGTGCTTATACATGCAGAACTTCTCAAAGAGGCGGCTAGACATGGAGACTGAGGATGCAAACCTGCTTCGGGACGTCGTTGAGCTGTTCTGGTTCTTAGTTGCTGTCAGACTTTTTGATGTTGTTGATGTTTTGGTTGCAAGCTGTTACAACTCCGAATAAGTGGCAGATCCTTCAGACCTGAAATAATTATAGCGAATGCAACATTATTGTCGAAATAAGTGGCAGATTCTTGGAGACAAGACAGTTAGTGCCAATCCCTCTGCGCGGCCTGCATATTGTCCTAGAGAGATTCTTAATTTCTTTGACAGGCTATGGTACGTGAAGCGTCACAAATTGAACGAAAAATGTGACTTACCTCTAGCATTATCCTACTTAGTGGTGAAGGAGGCTGCGTAAAAGCAGAGAGAACCTGGAAAACGGATTTGAGCTAGTCGTATGTTCTGAGAGCGAAAGAGAAGCTGATAGAAAACTCCAAAATCCTAAGAGTTCATGATTTAGTAGGAGGGAACCTAAAAAGCTTACAGGTACTCACATCACCATTAGCTTTTTACGTGTATCACAGTTCTTTTACTTTTGGTTGTTGTTAACTAAAGAGTCCAACTTGGGTGGGCCATTTACACAGATAAAGCTTTTACCTTTATGTTTTTGTTTCGGTTAGTATAGTTTCTAATGAAAGACTCCAGTTAGTTCGGGAACTTGTTCGGGAACTCTGACATAGTAAGTTGAAGCTCATATGACATAAGGAGAATGTCCGTAAAATATTATGTGTCGCATATGGAAAGTTTTTTAAAAAAAAAAGGCTTGTGTCGCGATTTTGAGAGTTTTTAAAAATCATACTTGTCGCAATTTTAAGAACATGCTTCAACTATATGTACATGTAAATGTATATACATACATACAAACACACAAGTGCGTTTTTATGTGTATTTTTTGTGAATTTTGTTAATCTAGCTAATGCATGGGATGGGATGCGATTTTATTTTACGGTCAATTAAATACTTTAGCATGTGGTGTAACAGGTTCTAAATACTTTAGCATTCTTTAGCATATGTTGTATTCTTTATACTTTAGCATATAGTGATCTTGAAGTAAAGTGAGTAGAGTGATGCATGCATGAAAAGAAAAGAGCAAGCCAATTATTGCTGGCATAAGATAACGATACAACCAAACACTAATTAACCAATTAATATATGTCTTATAACTAGTCATACCTTGCATCAGGGAGTACTGTTTTGTTGATCAATTGATTTGATTATCATGATTAGATCATAATGAATAGACATGCAAGAAGTGATCTTTCCATATACTTCAAAAAAGACTGCCTACTTTGTGTGTACGACTTCCAATATTACAAGACGATTTTCGAATAAGTCTCTTGAGGCATCTACAAATGATCGAACTACGAACTACGTGGATGGTTAAAATCGACATTAGAAAATGATAAAGGTATTGAAGGAAACTTAACGAGCTTAATAATTTATTTCGGGTATGATAAGGGGAGGAGGTACTTCAGCAGTCACGGGGTTCATTTTTTGCTTTTGGTCTTTGCTAAGTCAGATGTTGGGACTTCTAAAGTCATTCCCTCCTCCTTTTTTCCTTCGAAATATTGGAACGAAAACTGAATTGTGGGTTCAACTGCAGGCGCTGCTTGTTATGCTGTGTTGAGCTCGTCCCAAGCATCAATCCTCCTAACTATTAGCATCTCAAAACTTTCACACTATAACGTTTGCAGCCTACTAACTATCTCAAGCAAAATGTCTGGAAAGGTTCACCGGCTTAAGGTGTCTTGAAAGCTTGGCGATAATGGACTTCTAACAAAATATCAGCAGTTTTATCAACAATTTTTTGTAGTGTATTCTTATCACATCATGGCAACTTATTATTCATGTTATCAGGAATAATATTGAAGCTACACAGGGTAGCTTTCTCGTTCCAGCATTTACATTAATGTTTTACCCATCCAATAAGGTTGATTACTTGATTAGATACCACAGGAATCTAAGATCGCCGCAAGGATTCCTTAATTTTAAGCCAACAAGCAACGACTCCTTGGATACAACCTTTGTTTTGTTTACTTGATCAGTTGGTTGGGTGTAATACACATTACAGGTTTACTACCAAAGGCCACCGAAGATGCCAAAATTCACTCAAAAAAGAGCCTGTGATAATTATGAGGCTGAGACGAAGCTAGGATTCCCGGATCCTAACATCCAATTGAGGCTTCAATTAATTTCCAACTATATTAACCACAAGTGGTTTCCTTACGGACCTTACCAAGATGAGATAAGTGGACGAACTATACAAAACAGTAGTCCTACTTACAAAAATTAGATGTTTATCATAAGAACAGTTGGACTGTCGCTATATCTATGGCTAACTAAAGGTACTATCATGTAACTCTAGCCTAAGATAAGATCACCTAACCTTCAACAAAGTATTCTTAATGTTAGAGAGTATCTCTCTTTTCTAGATGTGTTCTCCAAGGATGCAAACTTCACAAGTGACGTGCAACAACTGAAGGTCGCATATGCTTCAACGGCCAAGAAAGAAGTATAAGAAATGCAAGTGATGAGTCTGAAAATGTTGTGTATTTCATTCTTTACAGTATGTATAAGTAAGGTGTTCATGTACATTGATATCAGCGATAATTAGAGAAAATCATGGCGTGTGTTTTCAATCAAATAAGGAGAGAATAATAGGACGTGTTCCCATTCAAATGTGTAGCAGACCAGCAGTTATGTGCAGCTATTGGAGAGAATCGTGGGATGTGTTCTCATTCAAATGTGCAGCAAGTCAGTCATGTGAATCTACCGAATCATGAGGATGATGTGGTCTTGCCATGCACGGGTGACTCCGATCTTGGAGCAAAGGTGAAGAAATGGTGGAAGGCCAAGAGCTTTTGCAAGAACATCCGCTAGTTGGTCCTTGGTATTAATATGGTGGACGGCGTAGAGAGCCAGCCGTGACGCATTCCTGAACCAAGTGATAATCCAAGGCAATGTGCTTCATGCATCAATGGAAGACCGGATTTGCACAGAGATACGTGGCACCTGTGTTGTCACAAAGAGTGCCGGAGATTTTTTTTAAGGGTAATGTCAAGTTCCTGAAGAAGGCTATTAACCCAAAGATTTCAGCAGTGGAGTTGGCAATGGCCTTGTATTCAGCTTCGGAGGAGGATCGAAACACGGATATTTGTCGAGTTGACTTCTAGGCTAAATGATGTCACCTATTGTAGAATGACCATTATCAGGATCGCCACCCCTGTAAGAGTCACTAAAGGCCTAGTGCCTGAAGAGTAAGGGGGTGGTGCGGTGGAGATATAGGCTGGCCATGATGAATTATATGGCCTTCAATAACGAAGAACGCATTTAAGTGTTGTCCAGTGTAATTATGTAGGTGAATGTATGAACTACGAGAGTCGATTAAGTGCAAAACATATGTCAGGCTGAGTAAGAGAGATATTGCAGAGCACCGGCCAATTTACGATAGGGTATTTGATCAACGTGCGAGGAGCCATCGTGAAGCATGAGGGCGGTTGTTTTACAGATGGGGGTGTTAACTTCCTTGGCGCCGGTCATTGAAAACGTGTGTAGTAAGTCATCGTGGTGATGACTTCCACACCCAAAAATTCACCACAAGAAAATTCACTTTTAGCGACGGAATTTTTCGTCGCTAAAAGTGGGTAATCCGTCGGTAAAGACTTTTAGCAACGGACTCTCTGTCGCTAAAAGTCCGTTACTTATAACCCGTTACTAAAAGTTTTGCGACGGAATTTGGTAATCTGTCGGCAAATTTTTTTACTTTTACTGACAGAAATAATTACTCTTAGCGACAGAAACTTCCGTCGCTAAAGGTATTTTCCTATATTTGTTCTAATTTTTGAATTTCTCAAAAATCTTTTAGCTACAGAATTTTCGTCGCAAAAGTCGTTAGCGACATTAATTCCGTCACTAAATGTCTCTCTAAATCATTTACCAACAGATTTTTAACGACACAATTACGTTGCTAAAAGTTTGTCTCTAAAAATATTTACCATTTTGTTGAAGGACTTTTAGCGACGGAATTCAGTCGCTAAAACCCAAAAGGCTGTTTTTTTATTAATCTTTAAAATGCCAAATCTGTTTCAGACAATAAATTCTAATCAACTAATTTAATCCATTAATTATTTAAACTAGCATTCATCTTTACCAAATTTCAAGTAAAACAAATAAGATTAAAGTTAGATGTTCACCGAATATAATGTATAATATATTACATTGTACAATCTCATATATATATATATATACATACACAAGTTACATTGAAACTAAAAAAATTATAAACAAAGGATTTGCTCCAAAAGCCTGCACAAGAAAAAAAAAATACAAGTTACTTGAAAACAATTTGACTGCAATTAGCTATTATCTTACTTTCATCTAAGCTCAGTAAAAGCCCATGCAGTGATATTTCCTATCAAGAGATGAAGGAAAGATAATAATCGTGTTATAGAGCTAATGACAATTTTCATAAAATAGATCGGCTGCTATAATTTATATGGGTAATTTTTTAAAGTCACATTGTTGTACTCCTTCCAAAGAATGAGGTTTAGAACCATATCGGAATTGCTGCCGAGGGATTCATGTCATAAAAATTCCAATAGACACTAAACCCTACAATAATTCCCAATCATGATATCAGAAAGACAAATACAAATAACAAGAACATTGGGCACCATCCCAAAGACTATTACTTGAGCATTCAACAACAAATTAATGTAATTGAATTCAGATATCCACACATTATAAAGGTTAACAGTACTTCCGAGATTACCTCAAATGGAAAAGGCTCACCTCATGTGAAATCTGCCTCACAAAACCAAATGTCCAAACATCCAATAAAGCAATATAATGCTCAACGCACATCTTTGTTACTCCGGCAGGACGTGCCTAGTTGCTGGCACGCGGCGGGTTGTGGTGGTGGGGGTGGCATGGGGGTGTGGCAGTGGGGGCTGTAGAAAGAAGAGAAAGAGGCAGAGAGAAAATTGGAAGACATGATTTTATCTATATATTCATTTGAACTAAAAAGAATGATTTTCAAGAAAATCAAAAGACTAATACCTACTCCGAAATAATACCAAATTCAATTTACAAAAATGATAAGAGATTATACGACCAAGTAAGCTATGATACTACAAAACAATACCTAATTCAGATTACAAAATTATTCAAAAAACCTAATTCATATCTCAAAGAATGCTACCAAGTACGCTATAAAATATCTAACTTAAACATGTCGCAGAAATAGACATTCCCGATTTTTAAGGAACCTGGAGAATGATGTGCATCCTTATCTCAAACATGCCATAAATAAGGCTCATTAAATATGGTTTGGTCCCTCCAATACCATTCATTTCTTTTCCTTAAACTTGAGTTTACCATTCATGACATTTTGGCAGCAGAATGAATTCCTACTTATTTACTAGAAAGACAAGTTCAATGGAGTTCTAGTTCTGAATCCTAACACCATGATCATGACCAACTGATTCTGAAAATAGTAGCAATCTAACTAATTGTAATATCCTTTAAGAAAATCATAAATCAAGGCCACCTAACTAATTGTTATAGCACAATACTCTCGCATATAAAATAGTCAATAGTTAATGCTCAATTGTGAGGTTAACAGGTACCCCTGAAACACATGTTAGCATGAGTTTATATCTAAGATTAGAAGCACTGAAGCAAAAGGAATGAATTGCAATGTTAAAAGCTTGTATGGAATAGCGGCCAGAACATTTGCAGAAGAACTAGAAACTAAAAGCAAGAAAAGATGCCACAAGCTGCTTTCCAGTTCTGTCTTAGCTAACCTTGGGGGCAAACAGTGTGATACGAGATAAGAATTAGAAAGACACATGCATATGATACATGCCCTAGTTAGAAGCAAAAGAAATTGGAATTCTTAGCGCAGTAGCTGCTAACCGGAGAAAAAATACGTAGTATTCCAAGTAATCTCCATTGTTCAAAGTCACATCATCTTTTCCATAGGATATAAATGTAAAATTGCAGAAGAAGTTCCTCACAGAAGCAATTGTTCCAGGAGTTGCAAATAAAACCACTACTGGTCAGTTACCATCCACGTTCAAGCTGCTTTCCAGTTCTGTCTTAGCTAACCTTGGATTCGGGATTTGAAAGCATGAAGCAGAAATTAAGCATGTGATAAGATGAATTTAGCTAACCTTGGAATCAGGATTTGTATAAGGAGAGAAAAAGGCAGCGGTGCCGGCGTAGCCTTCGGCAAAGGCGTCGATGGCTTATGGCCGTGCGGTGGAGGCGTCGATAGCTTGTGGTCATGCAGTGGAAAGTGGGCAGAGTCGGTAGTTGTCGACTGAGTCAGAGAGAAGGATGGAATCTAGGGTTTGGGAGAAAAGAACATATATATAGTTTAGGATGGACGGCTAAGACAAGATCAACAAATGTATTAGGGTAAGTACTTTTACCGACGGAAAAAATCCATCGCTAAAAGCAATTAAAATTTTTTTTTTTAAAAAAAGTTTTTCAAAAAAAGAAGAATTTCACAAATTCAAATTAGCGACGGATTTACCGTCGGTAAATGTCCGTTGGTAAATGTCAGTCCCTAAAGATATTTACCTACTGAAAATTCCGTTGGTAAATTGCTTTAGCGAAGGACATTTACCGACGAACATATCCGTCGCTAAAGTGCTTTTTAGCGACGGAAATTGTTCCGTCGCTAAAAATGAGTTGCTAAAAACTATTTTTCTTGTAGTGATTGATGGAGAAGGCCAAAATCTTTGATTGAAAAATGATGATCAAGATTGTTGACAAAGTCAAGGAAGGTGGGATTGTTGCTGGTGATTATGATGTCATCAACATAAACCAGAAAGTTGGCAATAACATCATCCTTATTGTAGATAACACGAGAGAGGCATTAACCATGAACTTAATGAAGCCGACTTGAAGAAGATAACTCTTGAATTATTGATACCATGCACGTAGGGTTTGCTTTAGACCATATATTGCTTTATGAAGCTTGCATATATGATAAGGCATGGTGGAGTGGGGACGACACGGAGTAGAAATCATTTACTTTCTCTCCATAAAGAAATGACCCCTCGCATGCAAGACTGGGCCACATAGGCCAAGATAGAATGACTCGTTTGGCTAGAGAAGGCCTTTTGGGCCCACTCGCAAGGGTCAATCTACAAATATGTGAGGCTTGTTTGGCCGGTAAAGCATGCATGAAGCCTTTTGGAAAGGCTGTGAGAGTAACTCAGCCACTTGAACTAGTTCACTCTGATATATGTGGACCTATGAGTGTTAAGGCACGCCATGGCGCCTCTTATTTCCTTACACTGATAGACGATTATATGCGATATGGTTACGCGTATCTGATATCTCACTGCTATGAAGCTTTGGACTCTTTCAGACGCTTTGTAGCAGAGATTGAGAATCAGAAAGAGAAGAGTTTAAAAACTCTTTGCACTGACCGGGGACGCGAATATTTGTCAGATCACTTCAAGAAGTTTTGTGAGGGAAAAGGGATGCGCAGGCAACTCAATGTCGTTACTTTAGCATGTACCCTTGGATCATGGATGATGCGGTCTCGCGGGGCATGTCTAGGAAAGCCGTTGGATCTCTTTGGAATGACATGAGGGCTTTGGGAAAAAAGTTCAATATGACTTGAGTCATGAATACATAACATATGAGAGGTTTAACACTGCTCATTAT
>JAVXUO010000879.1:0-91423 GCA_033065855.1 Escallonia rubra
CAAGATCAGTCCATGGTGACTGTCCCAAGCTAATTTCTGTCGTCTTGTATGAGATTCTTACTTTGAGGCTAAGTCCTCACCAAAAAATCTTTGAAGCCTGGGGTTTAAAATGAAAATCGCGAAATAATCAAGATCATGGTCAAGGAACACATACTGTGGCAAACGCAGCAACCTGGTAATTCTATGTTGATGGGTATCCCCTTCTTGAGCACAAACGTCACTTAGGCTCCCTAATCGCACTTCAAATTTATCATCCAGAAGTATACTGCTGGCTTGGACATCTCTTCAGTAGTCAAAGAGAGAACATGTTAGAATGAGTAATTTTCCCAAAGTGAGCTAGCAAAGGAGGATCATTCACTGCTCATAGATACCCACAAGGCGCACACATACAGAAAATTAAGGTTTAAAGCACAGAAATCAAACCTAGAACCTTAGCGTTGTTGTCGTCGTCAATATTTCTGCCCTTGCTGTGCAAACCCTAGATATGTCACCATCGTCAGATTTGCCATTGAGAGGTTGAATCAAAAAGAAGAGAGACGGAAGATCGGCGCTACCATGGTATTCTTGAATCAAAGAGAATAGAGAAGGTAGACAGAAGAGAGAAGGAAGAGAAGAACAGCAGGTCGAGTGTCGAGTGTCGAGCGTCGAGAGACGGACTAGGACTTGGAATTGCAAATTTGAGGTTTGGCATTAAAAATTGGACTGTGTGCTTTAAAGTACGTTTCTAATTTCATGGAATTGAGTATGAATTATAATTCTAATTCTTTAAATAAGTTATCCAATCAGCAGAATTACAATTCTTAATGTTCAATTCTAAAATTTATCTCAATTCCAAGACTAATTCTGTGATCCAATCGGACCCTTAGTGCTATTACAAAAGTACTTAAAGCTCTTGCATTGAGCCATAATTATAGGGTCTAAATGCTTGATACTCTTTTTAACTCTCAGTGGCTAACTCAGTGGTGTATTTAGGGTGTGTTTGGATATAGGATTTGAACTGGGATTTGACTTTGGTAAGGTATTTATAAATCACTTGAACAAAATATCTTGTTTGGATAGTTTAAAATGAAATTTTTTAGGTCTCAGTGGCTAAACTGTGGATTTGCTCTCACAAATAAATGCTTCTAATCACTAGTTTTTTTTTTTTTTTGTCAAATCCTTTCCAATACATTACAAACCCATAATAACTAGTGGGCTGATTTTTTCCCAATCAACCTTTTTAACAACATTTGAAACCACAGAGTCTTAAAAGAATATTTCGAAAAGGAAAGAATTTGTAAATCCACATTTCTAAATGAGGGTAGAAATACCAAACCTATTTCCATCCCATATCCAAACACACCATTGAAACAATCCCCCTGAATTCTTTGGTCAAAATTGTTACCTATCTCCACATGTGAGATTTGAAAGACAATGTCCAACAGAAAAATCATGATGAATAGAGGGGAGTCACCCAATTTCATGTCATTATGAACTTAGGACTCCTCATATTGATATTAGCACTTGAGAATCAATAGAGATTACAAACTTCCCGCAAGTTCATCTTAACAAAGGGCAGCAAATACAGATCGGAAACTTCCCACAAACACCATAATAAAGAGCAGCGAAAGAATTATCCGCACCTAGTAGAAACGAAGCAGAAAAACAAGCATCACAGAGAGCAATTGAAGAAAAACCTAACCTTAACAGAAATTCATAAACAATTTTCTTTGTCCTATCGGAGGGTCCTAGTCTCTAGATTAAACAATAGGAAATAGCCCTCCCACCCCCTTTCCTTACCCCACCCCCCATGAGACTTGAACTCATGAGACTCGTACCTGTGACCTTTAACAAGAAAGGTAAAAGCCCTCACCACTCTGGTATGGAATCAATGAGCGCCGATTTGAAATCACAAACATAAATGAGTAAGGAGAAGCAGCCCATCACACATACAAAAATTGCAAGAGCTAGTGCATGCGCTAACACAGCGAATATGCCAGTAATGAACGCAAGAACCATTGCTACCACGGCAATGAAAATGAGGAGGCTCGCCAAGGTAAGGTGGCTATGAACCGTATGTGCGTCCATTAGTTCTGCTGCAATCAAGTGAACAAATACTGCACAACCAGAGCACAGCATGGCTATGGTATCAGTCACAATAAATGCTTTAAACGCTGCTTTTTTTGTAAGAACTGCGAGCCCTTTATTTGGTACATCGTTGCTTTCATAGCCACCAGGTAACGTGAAACCAGCAGCAAAGGTCACGGTTGCTACGAGAGTGGCCACTATCAAATGCGTTTGAGCTACTCTTCTTATGAAATCGAGTTCCTTTCCATGCTTAACCCAGTCTCTTTTTTTTTGTGTTGTCTCATCTCTGCTTATCAAGTCCCTCTGACCCAGAGCACCGGCTTTCTTCAAATTTTTTCTGATGATATCCTGCAGTGTGAGTGAACTTATAGAAAAGAAAATATCTGAATAATCCAAGTCTATGTGACTTCTGAAAGCGAAAACTAGACCCTTTTGGAGACTAATGTGCATTTACTTTATGATCTTTCAAGAAGGAACACTGTGCTGATAGTTTATAGTGAATCCTCAATATCGTTAAAAATTTTCAAGATCTCGAATGGCTGATACATATAGATTTTGGCATGATAGATCCTCAAACTCATTTGAGCATTAGCTACGTTATGCTGGAGAAAACTCAAGGCAATTGGAGATAGCGTCCTTTCGCTGTGTTATCGTACCTTGAAACTAAGGTGATTAATTTAAAAAACTCGGTTTCACTTCACTTTGCAAGACAGGTTAAGAAAGTGAACTGCCATCCCTCAGCAAAATTAAGTTGTGCGCTTTCATGTGAATCACAGCGCATATTCATAAGCATATGAATGGAGCCTAAAACATTACTTGTACAAGGAGATTTGGGTGCATTTTTTACCACCTCGTTTGCATCTATCGCAATGGCCAAGAAGAAGATGAAGTGCTATGCTTTCTCTCTAGTAAATGAGCCACGTTATGTAAATCGTTAACATGCAGGAGATTAAGGCAGAACACTTACGAAAGTGGATTGATATTTGTCGCTGCATGCTATGTCCAAAGGGGTCAAATTTTCCTTGTTAAAGGCCATCTTCTCTACTCTCGGATGGTTTACTAAACCCGACGAGAAGACGTTACTGGAAGCAGCTAGTAGATGGAGAGGGGTGTTTCCGTCATTATCTTTCTGGTTTATAAGGCTGCTTAATAGAGGATGTTCCAGGACAAACGTGATCACATCCTCTTGCATATCCTTAACTGCAATATGAAGAATATTCTGGCCTCTACTTGTGACCATCTCAGCACAATCTGGGGAGCAGGCGAAAAGAAACTTCACTATTTTTACGTGACCATGACTAGCTGCTAAGTGAAGAGCTGTCTTCTTTTCATCTCCATCTGCAGCAAGGTATCCCATTTCTTTGGATCTTTCGTCACTTGAGCAGATCTGCCTAACCCTTTTCTCATGGCCAAGGCGTGCTGCATAATGAATTGGCGTCCATCCATGCTCGTCTGCGGCCTTAGATAGTCGACCTCCACTCCAGTTCAACAGTTCTCTCGTGTTTGCTGATTTGCAGCCAAGTGTGTGTACACAAATTATAGAGAAAATTAATCTGTTATCAGTTCTCTATGACTGTACATCTATATGGAATTTGTAACTAACATCTAAGTTTCTATGCGGTGGGAATTAAAGCTACGGAAGCTACAACATCTTGGCACATTGAAATCATTAAACGCTTTGCTTTGGTATCAATTCGAGTTTCTTTACTGTACCCCATGAAAGCACACTAGAACATGTTGAGTGGTTACTATAATTGAACAAGGAGGAACTAAGTTTAGTACCTTCAGAATCAAAGATTACTGCCGCATGCAGTGCTGTTCTACCACCCGGGCCTCCATAAGATGGTGCTCTGCAAGTGTTCAAGATTCCAAACACACATTCATCAAGTCCTTTTTCGGTTGCCAAATACAGCGGGGTTTCCTGAGAAGTATTTGGAGGGTGTGAAAAGTCGGGATCTTCTTCTATCAACACTCTAGCCACATCAAGATGACGATACTGCACGGCCTCGTGGAGGGCAGTGTCTCCGTCCCCGTTCACCATCCTCAGCATCTCCGTGACTGTACCGATTCCTTGACCGAGCCCTTGATCAGGTGGTCGTGACCTCGCGCTTTCAATAAGCGCCTGGACTACCTTGCAGTGTCCTTCCCTTGCTGATAGGTGTAGTGCTGTGTTCCCTTTGACATTCACTCGACATAACAGCGATGGTCTGTTAGCTAAAACCCGTTTCACAGACCGTTTGTGGCCAAATGTGGCTGCAATATGGAGAACAGTGTTGTTGTTTGGGGTCATTTGGAGCTCAAGTTGGTCTCCGAATTCCAGGAGGTCATCAACCCTCCCTTCTGCGGCAGCGTTGTACAACTTGGGATGCATTTGGTGATACTTTTACCGCGTGGAATTGTAAAGAATTGCTAGGCTAGTTAAGTCCGTCTGACCTTTAGACCTCTTGTATGGTATCTCCACTGAAGTTCAATCATATATCCTGGTCAAGTACAAACTAGTGAACAAAAAGAAGCTTTAAAATTGCCTTAAACTATGTTACTCCTCCCTTCGTCCCACATAATTTGATTAATTTTTATTTTTATACCGTCTTACAAAAATTATTCATTTCTAAATTAAGAAAGATTTTGTAAGTACTTTTATAAATTTACCCTTTTTATACTTTTTTTTTAATTTTAATTTTTTCTTCACATTTAATTCTCCATCATCTTTTTTTTCTCTCCTGACTCACTTTTCTACACTTTTTTATTCATTTCTTTCTTCACATTTAACACTATACTAATCAATTTTCTTTCTCCTGTCTCACTTTCTTCCTCTCCTCTCTCTAAAGGGTAAAACAAGAAACACACAATCTATGACATAAATTCTTAATCTGCGTGCAAAAAAAAGTGATTGATTTAAGTGGGATGAGGGAATACTATTTAAACCCAAAAAAGAGTATAACAAAATTGCCTCAAGCTTCTGTGAAATGCCATGGCCTAAGGGCCATCTCGACCATATCATGTGGCAATTGAGTTTGTAAGTGAGAGAAATCCCGTAACAGATTTTGGGTAATAAATTAAGCTTATATATATGTTCGCATTCTAATTAAAGTATTGATTGACGTTTAATGTGGATTAATATGACCCAATAATTTACGATACTAGATAATAAACCTGTACAGGTACATGCACGAGGATAACGTTCAAAATGACCCTTTCATATGGTACGGTCAAAGCACAAGAAGCCATGAAAATAAATTAGTTTTACTTCAAACTCCGAACAAAGAACTTTTAAATCATGTCGAAATGATGAAATGTCTAGTAATTCTTCGACAATAATTCAAAAGGGGAAAAAGTAAATACTTCACTTGTCTTTTTTGCTTTTTTTTTTTATAACCTTCTTCTCCTTTATTTTTTCTTGCTAGACTTTTTTGAAAATCATCAACCACTCCATCTTCAACACATGCTTAGTTCTTTTTGGGTGCCTTTCTTGTACTTCTTTGGTGTGTTACATACACGAACTACCATTATTGTCTCCACAAACCTGACTCAAATTAGTAAACATAAATGTGCCACTGATAAATGATATAGCATGTTTTCAGCCCATACGAAAACAATAGATCTCAATATCTCCCAGTTCCCTAGCATCGATGCCATGTCTCTTCCTCTACCGATGACCATTTCCGATGGCCACTACCATTTGTTGTATTTGTTAACAAATTACAAGTGTTTCAAAATCAAAAATCAAATATTTTCATTCTTGAGTTTAGCCTCAAATTTGCTTGCTTGAACTTGCATATGTTGCGCAAAACTCGTAATCTCTCATTGGAGAGATTAGAAAAAGAGATTAGAATAGTCACATAGGTTTATAAGTCTCTAGGCATGTTGGACTTAGTAATAAGCTATTAAAAGTTGACTCTTACAGGTACGTGAGCCAGACTTAGGCTCAAGTCATTTCAAGGTCAATATTAAAATTCCACCACAAAACTAGCTAGTTAACCGGGCGCATCATGTGTTACTCGCATGCAGGGGTTGCCAATCCAGGCCCAACTATTACTAGCATGTGAGAGTCAACTTTTACTAGCTTGTGACAACAAGCCAATAAGAATATTTAGAGACTTTTAATTATAGCTATACAAAGGATTGTAGGAATCTTCCTCAACCCGGTAGCAATAATTTTTTTTCCATTTAACTGCGTTTGTATATAATCATGGACAACATAAACCCGTCAAACTCTTAATGAATAAAAAAAGCAGTCATTTTGTCAAGGCATATTCCACAAATGCTTCAAGTCTTCGATTTTCCGAGACATGTTTTTAGCCCACAAACATGCAACTACCCTTTACCACATGTCAAGAATTATTTGCTCATACCAACCTTCCATACAGAGTTCCCAGCTCATGTACAAAACTATAATTTGTGCTTTTACCAACGAAAACGTGTTCATTCCTTTATATGATTTTTTGCCCTCCTTTATATGCTAAACATGATGTTTGGTAAATCGCTAGCGAGAAATAAGGGGTGATACAAGCTATATAAAAAGGTTGACATTAGAGTCTCCCTCTGATAAGATGGTCTTAGTATAACAATCAAAAGAGTTAGACACGACATCCATATCAGACGTTGCTATGCCTCGACTCTTAAACCCTGTAAATGCATGACAAGTTCTTTAAAATTTCAACGCCATACCAAAATTATGCTATGCGACTGTTGTGGCATCACGTATATAAATTGCTAGATGTGGAGTTTGGGGATAATTTTGAAGGCTGGCTGCATGTGTTCCTTGTCCCTAGCTATGGCTCATCGAGTGCTTATACATGCAGAACTTCTCAAAGAGGCGGCTAGACATGGAGACTGAGGATGCAAACCTGCTTCGGGACGTCGTTGAGCTGTTCTGGTTCTTAGTTGCTGTCAGACTTTTTGATGTTGTTGATGTTTTGGTTGCAAGCTATTACAACTCCGAATAAGTGGCAGATCCTTCAGACCTGAAATAATTATAGCGAATGCAACATTATTGTCGAAATAAGTGGCAGATTCTTGGAGACAAGACAGTTAGTGCCAATCCCTCTGCGCGGCCTGCATATTGTCCTAGAGAGATTCTTAATTTCTTTGACAGGCTATGGTACGTGAAGCGTCACAAATTGAACGAAAAATGTGACTTACCTCTAGCATTATCCTACTTAGTGGTGAAGGAGGCAGCGTAAAAGCAGAGAGAAACTGGAAAACGGATTTGAGCTAGTCGTATGTTCTGAGAGTGAAAGAGAAGCCAATAGAAAACTCCAAAATCCTGAGAGTTCATGATTTAGTAGGAGGGAACCTAAAAAGCTTACAGGTACTCACATCACCATTAGCTTTTTACGTGTATCACATTTCTTTTACTTTGGGTTGTTGTTAACTAAAGAGTCCAACTTGGGTGGGCCATTTACACAGATAAAGCTTTAACCTTTATGTTTTTGTTTCGGTTAGTATAGTTGCTAATGAAAGACTCCAGTTAGTTCGGGAACTTGTTCGGGAACTCTGACATAGTAAGTTGAAGCTCATATGACACAAGGAGAATGTCCGTAAAATCTTATGTGTCGCATATGGAAAGTTTTTTAAAAAAAAAAAGGCTTGTGTCACAATTTTGAGAGTTTCTAAAAAATCCTACTTGTCACAATTTTAAGAACATGCTTCAATTATATGTACATGTAAATGTATATACATACATATACAAACACAAACGCGCGTTTTTATGTGTTTTTTTGTGAATTTTGTTAATCTAGCTGATGCACGCGTGCAATGCATGGGATGGGATGCGATTGGATTTTACGGTCAATTAAATACTTTAGCACGTGGTGTAACAGGTTCTAAATACTTTAGCATTCTTTAGCATATGCTGTATTCTTTATACTTTAGCATATGCTGATCTTGAAGTAAAGTGAGTAGAGTGATGCATGCATGAAAAGAAAAGAGGAAGCCAATTATTGCTGGCATAAGATAACGATACTTCCCAGCACTAATTAACCAATTAATATATGTCTTATAACTAGTCATACCTTGCATCAGGGAGTACTGTTTTGTTGATCAATTGATTTGAATATCATGATTAGATCATAATGAATAGACATGCAAGAAGTGATCTTTCCATATACTTCAAAAAAGACTGCCTACTTTGTGTGTACGACTTCCAATATTACAAGACGATTTTCGAATAAGTCTCTTGAGGCATCTACAAATGATCGAACTACGAACTACGTGGATGGTTAAAATCGACATTAGAAAATGATAAAGGTATTGAAGGAAACTTAACGAGCTTAATAATTTATTTCGGGTATGATAAGGGGAGGAGGTACTTCAGCAGTCACGGGGTTCATTTTTTGCTTTTGGTCTTTGCTAAGTCAGATGTTGTGACTTCTAAAGTCATTCCCTCCTCCTTTTTTTCCTTCGAAATATTGGAACGAAAACTGAATTGTGGGTTCAACTGCAGGCGCTGCTTGTTATGCTGTGTTGAGCTCGTCCCAAGCATCAATCCTCCTAACTATAGCATCTCAAAACTTTCACACTATAACGTTTGCAGCCTACTAACTATCTCAAGCAAAATGTCTGGAAAGGTTCACCGGCTTAAGGTGTCTTGAAAGCTTGGCGATAATGGACTTCTAACAAAATATCAGCAGTTTTATCAACAATTTTTTCTAGTGTATTCTTATCACATCATGGCAACTTATTATTCATGTTATCAGGAATAATATTGAAGCTACACAGGGTAGCTTTCTCGTTCCAGCATTTACATTAATGTTTTACCCATCCAATAAGGTTGATTACTTGATTAGATACCACAGGAATCTAAGATCGCCGCAAGGATTCCTTAATTTTAAGCCAACAAGCAACGACTCCTTGGATACAACCTTTGTTTTGTTTACTTGATCAGTTGGTTGGGTGTAATACACATTACAGGTTTACTACCAAAGGCCACCGAAGATGCCAAAATTCACTCAAAAAAGAGCCTGTGATAATTATGAGGCTGAGACGAAGCTAGGATTCCCGGATCCTAACATCCAATTGAGGCTTCAATTAATCTCCAACTATATTAACCACAAGTGGTTTCCTTACAGACCTTACCAAGATGAGATAAGTGGACGAACTATACAAAACAGTAGTCCTACTTACAAAAATTAGATGTTTATCATAAGAACAGTTGGACTGTCGCTATATCTATGGCTAACTAAAGGTACTATCATGTAACTCTAGCCTAAGATAAGATCACCTAACCTTCAACAAAGTATTCTTAATGTTAGAGAGTATCTCTCTTTTCTAGATGTGTTCTCCAAGGATGCAAACTTCACAAGTGACGTGCAACAACTGAAGGTCGCATATGCTTCAACGGCCAAGAAAGAAGTATAAGAAATGCAAGTGATGAGTCTGAAAATGTTGTGTATTTCATTCTTTACAGTATGTATAAGTAAGGTGTTCATGTACATTGATATCAGCGATAATTAGAGAAAATCATGGCGTGTGTTTTCAATCAAATAAGGAGACAATAATAGGACGTGTTCCCATTCAAATGTGTAGCAGACCAGCAGTTATGTGCAGCTATTGGAGAGAATCGTGGGATGTGTTCTCATTCAAATGTGCAGCAAGTCAGTCATGTGAATCTACCGAATCATGAGGATGATGTGGTCTTGCCATGCACGGGTGACTCCGATCTTGGAGCAAAGGTGAAGAAATGGTGGAAGGCCAAGAGCTTTTGCAAGAACATCCGCTAGTTGGTCCTTGGTATTAATATGGTGGACGGCGTAGAGAGCCAGCCGTGACGCATTCCTGAACCAAGTGATAATCCAAGGCAATGTGCTTCATGCATCAATGGAAGACCGGATTTGCACAGAGATACGTGGCACCTGTGTTGTCACAAAGAGTGCCGGAGATTTTTTAAGGGTAATGTCGAGTTCCTGAAGAAGGCTATTAACCCAAAGATTTCAGCAGTGGAGTTGGCAATGGCCTTGTATTCAGCTTCAGAGGAGGATCGAAACACGGATATTTGTCGAGTTGACTTCTAGGCTAAATGATGTCACCTATTGTAGAATGACCATTATCAGGATCGCCACCCCTGTAAGAGTCACTAAAGGCCTAGTGCCTGAAGAGTAAGGGGGTGGTGCGGTGGAGATATAGGCTGGCCATGATGAATTATATGGCCTTCAATAGCGAAGAACGCATTTAAGTGTTGTCCAGTGTAATTATGTAGGTGAATGTATGAACTACGAGAGTCGATTCAGTGCAAAACATATGTCAGGCTGAGTAAGAGAGATATTGCAGAGCACAGACCAATTTACGATAGGGTATTTGATCAACGTGCGAGGAGCCATCGTGAAGCATGAGGGCAGTTGTTTTACACATAAGGGTGTTAACTTCTTTGGCTCCAGTCATTGAAAACGAGTGTAGTAAGTCATCGTGGTGATGACTTCCACACCCAAAAATTCACCACAAGAAAATTCACTTTTAGCGACGGAATTTTTCGTCGCTAAAAGTGGGTAATCCGTCGGTAAAGACTTTTAGCAACGGACTCTCTGTCGCTAAAAGTCCGTTACTTATAACCCCGTTACTAAAAGTTTTGCGACGGAATTTGGCGATCTGTCGGCAAATTTTTTTACTTTTACTGACGGAAATAATTACTTTTAGCAACGGAAAATTCCGTCGCTAAAGGTATTTTTCTATATTTGTTCTAATTTTTGAATTTCTCAAAAATCTTTTAGCGACAGAATTTTCGTCGCAAAAGTCTTTGGCGACATTAATTCCGTCACTAAACGTCTCTCTAAATCATTTACCAACAGATTTTTAACGACACAATTACGTTGCTAAAAGTCTGTCTCTAAAAATATTTACCATTTTGTTGAAGGACTTTTAGCGACGGAATTCAGTCGCTAAAACCGAAAAGGCTATTTTTTTTATTAATCTTTAAAATGCCAAATCTGTTTCAGACAATAAATTCTAATCAACTAATTTAATCCATTAATTATTTAAACTAGCATTCATCTTTACCAAATTTCAAGTAAAATAAATAAGATTAAAGTTAGATGTTCACTGAATATAATGTATAATATATTACATCGTACAATCTCAAATATATATATATACATACACAAGTTGCATTGAAACTAAAAAAATTATAAACCAAGGATTTGCTCCAAAAGCCTGCACAAGAAGAAAAAAAAATACAAGTTACTTGACAACAATTTGACTGCAATTAGTTATTATCTTACTTTCATCTAAGCTCAGTAAAAGCCCATGCAGTGATATTTCCTATCAATAGATGAAGGAAAGATAATAATCGTGTAATATAGCTAATGACAATTTTCATAAAAGAGATGAGCTGCTATAATTTATATGGGTGATTTTTTAAAGTCACATTGTTGTACTCCTTCCAAAGAATGAGGTTTAGAACCATATCGGAATTGCTGCCGAGGGATTCATGTCATAAAAATTCCAATAGACACTAAACCCTACAATAATTCCCAATCATGATATCAGAAAGACAAATACAAATAACAAGAACATTGGGCACCATCCCAAAGACTATTACTTGAGCATTCAACAACAAATTAATGTAATTGAATTCAGATATCCACACATTATAAAGGTTAACAATACTTCCGAGATTACCTCAAATGGAAAAGGCTCACCTCATGTGAAATCTGCCTCACAAAACCAAATGTCCAAACATCCAATAAAGCAATATAATGCTCAACGCACATCTTTGTTACTCCGGCAGGACGTGCCTAGTTGCTGGCGCCGGCGGGGCTGTGGTGGTGGGGGTGGCATGGGGGTGTGGCGGTGGGGGATGTAGAAAGAAGAGAAAGAGGCAGAGAGAAAATTGGAAGACATGATTTTATCTATATATTCATTTGAACTAAAAAGAATGATTTTCAAGAAAATCAAAAGAATAATACCTACTCCGAAATAATACCAAATTCAATTTACAAAAATGATAAGAGATTATACGACCAAGTAAGCTATGATACTACAAAACAATACCTAATTCAGATTACAAAATTATTCAAAAAACCTAATTCATATCTCAAAGAATGCTACCAAGTACGCTATAAAATATCTAACTTAAACATGTCGCAGAAATAGACATTCCCGATTTTTAAGGAACCTGGAGAATGATGTGCATCCTTATCTCAAACATGCCATAAATAAGGCTCATTAAATATGGTTTGGTCCCTCCAATACCATTCATTTCTTTTCCTTAAACTTGAGTTTACCATTCATGACATTTTGGCAGCAGAATGAATTCCTACTTATTTACTAGAAAGACAAGTTCAATGGAGTTCTAGTTCTGAATCCTAACACCATGATCATGACCAACTGATTCTGAAAATAGTAGCAATCTAACTAATTGTAATATCCTTTAAGAAAATCATAAATCAAGGCCACCTAACTAATTGTTATAGCACAATACTCTCGCATATAAAATAGTCAATAGTTAATGCTCAATTGTGAGGTTAACAGGTACCCCTGAAACTCATGTTAGCATGAGTTTGTTTATATCTAAGATTAGAAGCACTGAAGCAAAAAGAATGAATTGCAATGTTAAAAGCTTGTATGGAATCGCGGCCAGAACATTTGCAAAAGAACTAGAAACTAAAAGCAAGAAAAGATGCCACAAGCTGCTTTCCAGTTCTGTCTTAGCTAACCTTGGGGGCAAACAGTGTGATACGAGATAAGAATTAGAAAGACACATGCATATGATACATGCCCTAGTTAGAAGCAAAAGAAATTGGAATTCTTAGCGCAGTAGCTGCTAACCGGAGAAAAAATACGTAGTATTCCAAGTAATCTCCATTGTTCAAAGTCACATCATCTTTTCCATAGGATATAAATGTAAAATTGCAGAAGAAGTTCCTCACAGAAGCAATTGTTCTAGGAGTTGCAAATAAAACCACTACTGGTCAGTTACCATCCACGTTCAAGCTGCTTTCCAGTTCTGTCTTAGCTAACCTTGGATTCGGGATTTGAAAGCATGAAGCAGAAATTAAGCATGTGATAAGATGAATTTAGCTAACCTTGGAATCAGGATTTGTATAAGGAGAGAAAAAGGCAGCGGTGCCGGCGTAGCCTTCGGCAAAGGCGTCGATGGCTTATGGCCGTGCGGTGGAGGCGTCGATAGCTTGTGGTCGTGCAGTGGAAAGTGGGCAGAGTCGGTAGTTGTCGACTGAGTCAGAGAGAAGGATGGAATCTAGGGTTTGGGAGAAAAGAACATATATATAGTTTAGGATGGACGGCTAAGACAAGATCAACAAATGTATTAGGGTAAGTACTTTTACCGACGGAAAAAATCCATCGCTAAAAGCAATTTAAAATTTTTTTTTTTAAAAAAAGTTTTTCAAAAAAAGAAGAATTTCACAAATTCAAATTAGCGACGGATTTACCGTCGGTAAATGTCCGTTGGTAAATGTCAGTCCCTAAAGATATTTACCTACTGAAAATTCCGTTGGTAAATTGCTTTAGCGAAGGACATTTACCGACGAACATATCCATCGCTAAAGTGCTTTTTAGCGACGGAAATTGTTCCGTCGCTAAAAATGAGTTGCTAAAAACTATTTTTCTTGTAGTGATTGATGGAGAAGGCCAAAATCTTTGATTGAAAAATGATGATCAAGATTGTTGACAAAGTCAAGGAAGGTGGGATTGTTGCTGGTGATAATGATGTCATCAACATAAACCAGAAAGTTGGCAATAACATCATCCTTATTGTAGATAACACGAGAGAGGCATTAACCATGAACTTAATGAAGCCGACTTGAAGAAGATAACTCTTGAATTATTGATACCATGCACGTAGGGTTTGCTTTAGACCATATATTGCTTTATGAAGCTTGCATATATGATAAGGCATGGTGGAGTGGGGACGACACGGAGTAGAAATCATTTACTTTCTCTCCATAAAGAAATGACCCCTCGCATGCAAGACTGGGCCACATAGGCCAAGATAGAATGACTCGTTTGGCTAGAGAAGGCCTTTTGGGCCCACTCGCAAGGGTCAATCTACAAATATGTGAGGCTTGTTTGGCCGGTAAAGCATGCATGAAGCCTTTTGGAAAGGCTGTGAGAGTAACTCAGCCACTTGAACTAGTTCACTCTGATATATGTGGACCTATGAGTGTTAAGGCACGCCATGGCGCCTCTTATTTCCTTACACTGATAGACGATTATATGCGATATGGTTACGCGTATCTGATATCTCACTGCTATGAAGCTTTGGACTGTTTCAGACGCTTTGTAGCAGATGTTGAGAAACAGAAAGAGAAGAGTTTAAAAACTCTTTGCACTGACCGGGACGCGAATATTTGTCAGATCACTTCAAGAAGTTTTGTGAGGGAAAAGGGATACGCAGGCAACTCAATGTCGTTACTTTAGCATGTACCCTTGGATCATGGATGATGCGGTCTCGCGGGGCATGTCTAGGAAAGCCGTTGGATCTCTTTGGAATGACATGAGGGCTTTGGGAAAAAAGTTCAATATGACTTGAGTCATGAATACATAACATATGAGAGGTTTAACACTGCTCATTATGAGGGATTTGAGAATGTTTAATCTGCTGTAGTTGAACTATTTGGGGTACATTGAAGTGATCTATTGTGGTAGTTTGGTGATAACTTAATACGTACAATACTCCTCAATTGGACATCCGTCGCACGTTCCATTTTCTGTATGAGGAGATGAGTAAACAATAGATAAGGAGGGACTGCATGATTAATTTGCCCTGTGTGTGGGCTAGTGGGAGCTGTTAATAAATTGGGTCAGTGGACCCATTATCTATCCACTAACAGATAATGTATATTTGTTAGTCTGAATAATTACAGTGAATTAGAGGATATTTATCTCCTAAGTGGTTGAGATAAATACAATATTTATCTCTTAGGTGTTTGAGATAATAAATACATCTTTATCTCCTAAGTGTTTGAGGTAAAACAGTCTCTAATTCTATCTCTTTATAAAGGCTAGAGATATCCCAAAAAATAATAAGTCATAGACAATAAGTCACAGACAATAAGTTTCTCTTTCTATTGCATTCTTTCTAAAGCATCACCGAGTTCTAAGATTTGGTTCGTGAACGTAGAACTCAACTCTAGTAGCCGTTTTCATACCTGCGATAAAGATCAAGCGTGTTGGAGGCTCGTAATAACAAGGATCCTTCGTCGGAAAATTCGAAAACTTCATACGGTATGTTGCCGAATCCACTACATTATGTGGTAAGCGATAATCATTTCAACAGGATATATCTTGGTCCGATGCTTGATTTTAACCATTTTAAGGATGCAATAAAGGAAGCTAATACGGAGTATTTGTCTTGTGCTTGTGGCATAAATGCTTCTTATGTTGGTTACTGCGCAAGGATGATGGGTTGTGTCTCCTTGTGCTGGAGTTCCATGTTCTTATTTTTTTGCTTTGCAGTGGTGACATTATTTTGATCGAATAAAGAGTATACACCTCCTGGAAAAGATGGCTGGACTGGTGATCATTAATTACCAGAGGAATGTCATTAGACTGAATGACATTATTTTGATCGAATAAAGAGTATACACCTCCTGGAAAAGATGGCCGCGCTTATCACTAACTATATGGCGCCTCAATCATGATGCACCCCCATTTTCTCAATAAAGAATCCATGAACTTTGAAGAACATATGACGAAAAGAAAGTGCATCTACTCTTTGCTAAAACGTAACATCATTGTCATTTGTGGCCTCTTCAAGTGAAGAAGCGCAGGGGTGTGGAGTAGTATCCTCTTGGAAAATCCAAATGCCATTTATGACTAGCTCCAAATATTCCAACATGGGAGTTATTCAACATAGACAAGAAGGAAAATAATAAGGATATTTGCTGACATTGAAGGCTTTACACCAACCTTAAACAAAGATAAACAATCTCTGCATTTAATACTCTTAAGGCAATAATATTGTGTTTTTGTAGTCTATTGCGACCTAACGTAAACATACTTAAAGGACCTATGGCAAGCCCCAGAGGTTAGTCTAGAGAAGGTGGTAAGGCTGATTATGCGATGCAAATACAAAGACTGCTATATGCAACCTTGAATTCCGTAAGAGACCATGACCGTCGAATATTGTAGTTTCATTCTAAACAATCCAACTGAGAATGTTGCAGAGAAGAAGACCGAAAATCCTAGCAAAACTACGTACATTATTTATGCTGAGTTCTATTGTCTACTGAAATTACGGTTGGATTTTTCCTTTTCTTTACTTGAGGATAAAAAGAATTGAATCATCGCTATCATGTGATGTCGCTTAGAAAACTAAAACTACCACACAATGGAAGATATCAACATTCTCACTAAATTTAAAGAAAGTTTCGAATAAAGGTGATCATGAATTTATCATTAATCTTATAGCAATAGGAATATATGAATTCATGCACCCCTAAGGAAAACCCGATTTCATTGAATATGAAAGCAGAAATCACCTTAGATTTATGTACTATTAAACTGTTCTGGGAAACGAATATAAGAATCCTTGAGAATACCCCTAGTACATATGTACATGAAAATAGCAACCAAATAAGCCAAAAGCTTAATTAATACCTACTATATTCACATGAATTGGGTAGACCTATGCCAAGTACTGAAAAGCAAGAAACCAAAAGCCTTGTCTATTCATACAGTGTTAATATTATTGTAAGGTTACACTGTTATTTTCACTAATCTAGAATATTCTTTAGGGTTTCCTAGTCCTTGTAGGATACTACATTCATGCTTATATAAAGGCTCTATTGTACATATTATAAGACACAAGAATAATATGATCTTCTCTTTTATCATACAGGAAGCCCCATTAAAAATATCTAAGCGAAGCAAACAATCATTGTAGTGCTTCATTGCTTCGCCCATGTTGACGGCCATGATTTTATTTCCTCTTCGAACCCTTTCATCATCGGATCAAAATCAAATGTACCTTCATTCCCAAAATCAAGTGTACCCACCGAGTTTGAACCACAAACCTCTGGAGTTTCCTCCCTTGTATAATCTGTAGATATCATGCCTTCGTCCAAATAATCCGAGACATTCAGATCACACTTATCACCAACTATGGCATCGAAATCGTAATCATTACCTTCTTTTACTTTTGAAGTCTGCGAAGAATAGTTACAAGTAGCTTGCATGTTGTTATCACCCTCGAGCACTGCAGTTTTGTTAAGGTCGTGACCAAGACTATCTTGAATGTTATCCGTCGGAATACAGGTTAAATAATCACACCTTGTGGAATCCATGACAGAGTTCTCTCTGGTATACTCGGAACAAATCATGGATTCATCCAAATAATCCATGACATCGAAATTATACTCATCACCAACCATGGCAGAGAAATCGTAATTATCACCTTCCTTCTCTTTTGAGGCCTGATGAAATGACTCAAACCTAGCTTGCATACTATCACCATCTTTGCACAAAACATTCTCGTTATGATCACGACCAAGAGTATTTTCACTATATTCAGTCAAAACAGAGGTTGAATGATCACACCTTGTGGTATCCAGGTCAAATTTCCGGTTTGCAACGCCATCTTTCACCTTCTTCAACGCATTTATCATGATTTCGAGGTCCTCCATCGACTTGCATTCTTCAGGCTCTGCATGCTTCCACCAAAATACGTCTTTTCTCTTCTTTCGCAGTTTTGCTTTCTCTGTGGCAATTTCTCCCTCCAAGTCCTTGATTTCGCGATACCGCAAAGATATTGCTTCCTTGGTGGCATCCTCTGTAATGGGTGAAGAATCCGTAAGAGCCGCATCAAGTACTGCATCCACCGAAGGGTATGAAAACGTGTAGTACTTTGGGTCGGCACCGGGCGAGGACATGATGATGGCCAGTTGAGCATCGAAGCGCATGCAAAGCTCTGCAGCCTTGCTGTGAAGGCCAATCCGTCTCTTTGAGAATGTCACGTACCTCTGTCTGATGTCTTCTTGTTTCTTGATTTCGATCTTCTTTCTTCCCATAATGTAACAATTTTTTGTTAAGACAAGTTAGAAAAATACCAAATCTATGGGCAAATTGTCTCACAGCTGAGGTATAATATAACAGCAATACTTTCCATATATGAAGTTCCCTTCTGATATTACCATTGACAGGATCTCGAGTGTGCTCCCCAAGTTGCTACATCACTACCATGTCAACAGTTTTATCCAAAATTTAATGCCTTTGCTACATTGCTGGCTAACATCACTACCATGTCAACAACTCAACACTGCAGTGATGCAGTTGACTCGACAATTTTATCCAAAAGCTTATGCCTTTTTTTATTTTAGAAGCATCAATAATTTCGGCAACAGGGGCCAGTAGGTACAAGTTGGGTAAACCCACGGTTATGATTGCACTGTGGGGATAAAACCCTACGACTCATGACCATCACACTAACCCGCACCAAAATTCTCCGGTTCTCCTCCTCCTCATCATTCTATGTCTTCTTCGTATGTCAATATCGCACAAGACATTCTATGATCTATCCTGAATTGCTGTATACAATGGTCGTGAGAAGAAGCCCAAAAGGGAAAAGATTGTTGAGTTAGGAACCCTAGCATCACTTTAGAAACTTGCCTTGTTTCCCTCTTGCCTCTTTGTGTTAAAGACGTCACAAACCGGAGAAAAAGAAATTAATTATTCAAGGGCAAAAGCAACCGTCAGAAACCGTGGGAACATGTTACAATAATCGTCGGTATAATGTTTATACGGAATTCGCTATAGGTATATACCTACAACAAAACCGTCGGTTTAACGTTCAAGCCCGTATGCATTGATCTATAACTTCGAGACCTTCGGCCACGGTACCTACCATAGGCGAAGGCTATGCATCCCCATAATATACTGTAGGGCTGTAGGCACTACCTGCCTTTCTTGTAGTGACGACGAATACTCATATTCCCCTTTGTTCCAAAATAAAAAGAAAAAAAAATACCGAAACGAATGGGCGCCTGTCCTCAACTAATTAAAATTTTGTTTTTATTTGCAATTTAATTTTTACGACGGAAAAATAAAAGTACCTAATCGTCACTACATCCAGATTAGAAATTGGTATTTCACATGCATGCAGCATGTTCTCCAAACAAAAGCACCTTGCAGTCAAAGAGCCTTATCTTCTAAGAGTATCACGGCGCCTAGTCTTAAACAATGGGCACCTATCGCAAGGGTTCGGATGCAAAATATAGGCATCAGACCACATAACGGGCCTAACCCGTAATGCCACGGCCTAATGCAATGGGCTTTGCACCGACCTTAACACCGTCCAGACACCGGAGATCTATCGAAAAAGGGCCTGGGGTTTCATTCATATACAGCCGGCTATATCTGTGTGGAGATGTCCCTCGGTTCATGAGAGACTGCCCAGGTTTGCCCTCTCCCATGAATCGACACTTCCCCACAACATGCCAAGTAAAGTTACTGTCTGTTTGAATGATGTTGAGAATTTTGGTCAAGTATTCTTTAATCCTCCCGGACAACTTCAAAATCTGTCCCCTTTTTGTTTCTGCCATCACGTTGTTACAGTCTCCCTTGTTGGCGGAGGTTTAATGGAAGTTCCTTGAAGATGTTATAGGGCATGTATTAATTCTTTAATCCTCTCAGACAACTTTATGACAGATATGTGACTGCGTCTCAGTTTTTTTAAAACTAAGGCACCTTTCGAAGACAAGTATGGATATTGCAGCACTCAGTTATGTTCGTCGCAATTATGCAAGGCCTTGGAATAACTGTCGGTACTCGGAAGTTGTACGCTTGTATTGGATACTTTAAATGTGAAGCTTGTCCAAGTAGCCAGGAGCTGAGATATATTCACAAACATTCCTGTTTTCTATACCATTTTTGGTTCAACCTCACATTAGATGAGCCATGCGGATCGAGGGAGGAGGAACGCGAGCCTCGAGTTGGATTTTCATAGCCCAGCATTGACAGAATCAGTCCATGAAAGTTGGTTTCGAGGAGTTAAATGTTTTCTTTTCCGAAGTTGAATCTACTGGAAAAGGTACCAACCAAGAGATATGATTGTTGGTTGCTGTATCTGCAGCATATTTGATTTAGTCTTCTGAACAAAAGAGTACGAGGTATCCTATAGGGTTTGGTACTTAGTGCTATAGCTGCTTGTTATCCAAGGATTGGAAGCTGCTCTGTCCTGTATTTCAAGACCAAGTTTCTACGGTCTTCTCTCATGCCATTAAGTCATTCTATCCATCTTCACTTGACTGGTGCGTCATGTCGAGAAATTGGTGGAGCAATATCATGTATGCTTACTAATACTCAGGTCTGACTGCAATGGTTAATTTCTCTTGACGTCACTGTTTTGATTAAAATTGGTGGAGCAACAAGAATCATAAAGTAAGGCACAGTTCTAGGAACTTGGAATGTTTATCATTCTGTGGTAATTTGAAAACTTCAGCAATAAGAAAAATACGAGAATTTAGGAACATGGCCTGCAGATTTGAACTTGATTTGTTGAATTGGAATGTGGTTTTATGGTTTCATCCGAGTTTGGTCAAAAAGGAAAAACTTCTGCCATTAAACATGTAGAACGTCATTTTTAAGTCTGGTATACTGCAATAGTACTTGAGACTGTTAGGATGAATGAAGCAGAAAACCTGACCTGTAGATCGAAAATGTCAACTATGGAGATTTGAAAACAGGTCCGCATAACGTTAGGTCTAAGATCGCTGTGATCAGGATACCTCGTTCTGAACAATCATCAACGCAACTTATTTAGACAATACAGAGTTTAAAGTAACAATTGAAAAACCGGCATAATCTTCTCAGCTCGTTGTTAGCATGTCACGTTTTTTTTCTTGTCTCCGAGTGTTAGGAATGCGAGATGTACAAAACTGGATGTTCATGAGCTTGCTTGGACAGGAGTATCTGCTTTCATTCTCAATTGAAGGGTAAATATTGGATGGAGTGTAATTTTATTGTCAATTTTCAGAAAGTGGTCTTTTTTAAGGATATAGCAAAAGGTGGAGGTCTTTCTAGAAGGTACTGAAGGAGAATTAAGCTTCTAAATTAGGCAGTGTGCCAAGAAGTTACAGGCACATTCTTTCCTCTCATTTGAATCGAATGAAGAAAACATGATAGGAAGAAAAGATTGTAGTGAAATCAAATTCTTGCTTAAAGATCTGTTCTTTCGAGAGTAGTGAAGCATGCTCTCGAACTTAGGCCGTAAAGGCAGCACAGCTATAGTTACACCAAAGAGAACAATAGCATCGTTCGACAATGCCAAAGGACTACAATCTTGTCTGCATGCGGTCTGATTGGAGAAAACCAGATTTTGATGGTGACAGAGGACTAACAAATTCTGGTCCTGAGTATCGCTGCTGTCCTCCTGATTTAAGTATCACATCCACAACATGCCATGGCAGTCGCTTTCAGATTTGAAGATCTTCCAGGCACAGTTAGTGCCAGTTAGGAGGTCCAAACAATCTTAGATATTTTAAGTTCCACAGCATTTAGTGAGATGAGAATGCACATGCTGGGACTCATGAACAGAAGTCTTGTGTACAGAGACTCCATATTTGGGGTCTTGGCTGTGGCTGTAACTTTGAGAAGGCTCTCCCAAAGATGCATACTCCATTTGTTTCTCTCACAATGTCATATGAACCCTCCTCTGGATCATATGACTCACCAGTGATATTGCTATTGTCTTCCTGTCATGAGCACTATCTTGGCATTTTTTTCCGGACACCTCTTATATAAACTGAGTCCCTACCAATTCCTATCCATCCAACACTCAGCACTTGGACAGATTAGAGAGAGAGAGAGAGAGAGAGAGTATGACTACCTTCAAGCTAGGAACATCTGTTCTGATATTTCTCTGTCTCCTTGTTGCAAATTCCCTGGAGGTTGAGGCTCAGGCCTGCATGCCAAGTGGCAAAATTGAGGGTATAAAGCCGCCTCCTGGACAATGCAACCAGGAGAATGACTCTGACTGTTGTGTTCAAGGAAAATTTTACACGACTTACAAATGTTCACCTGCTGTCTCTAGTGGTACCAAGGCTACGCTTACTCTAAACAGCTTCCAAAAGGGTGGGGATGGTGGGGGTCCTTCAGAATGTGACGGCCAGTACCACTCCGATGACACTCCAGTCGTGGCACTATCAACTGGATGGTACAGCGGAGGGGGAAGGTGCCACAACAACATCATGATAAGTGCCAATGGACACAATGTAAAGGCTATGGTTGTAGATGAGTGTGACTCTACGATGGGATGTGATAAAGACCATGATTATCAGCCTCCATGTCGTGATAACATTGTTGATGCCTCAAAAGCTGTGTGGAAAGCCTTAGGCGTGCCTGCAGATAACTGGGGGGAGTTGGATATTACTTGGTCCGATGCTTAGCAAAGTATGTAGTTTGTTGTATTTCAGTCTGGTGCCTATTTTCTGTGTCATTTGTACTTTAGTTTTACTGTTTGTTCTGTACAGTGTAATTCTGTGCTAGTCCTGTTTTGTGATGAATATCTTACAGGATGGTTTTCTAGTTGATTTCTTATAGCATGATTCTATCACACATTACAAGAGAACCCTGAAACTAAATTGGTGCGTTCATGTAAGACTTTTTCAAGAATATCTTCTATCATCCAAACCTAAACGTGGAGCTTGTGAAGTTCCAGCAATAGCAAGTGTTGTCTGGAGTATATTTTATAACATCCACACCAGAACGTGAGAAAATGCTGGAACGTGGAAGTGTTGGTAGGAATATGAAAGCAGATCCACATTTTCTCTACCGATAGTATAAAATGTCGCGTCTGGTGATTATTTTGGTTGTCTAAAGACTTAAAAAGAAGAAACTTACAAGAAAATGTAGAGCAAACATCAGCCCCAGTTTCTTACTGCTTTTTCAGGCTAGCATAGTGGGTAAAGATATCCTTGCGTGGGCACTGCCACCAGTTGGACTGATTGACGAAGCCTTGAAGAGTTTTAGTGCCAAACCAGTAGCTAAACTTGTTGGTGATCCTGTGCTCATATTTTAAGGAGATCCTGGGGTGAGATATGAGAGCGTCCTTGAAGGATTCAGCTATATCTTTCAGCTTCCCAATCAATTCATACTGATACGGAGATCAATTGTGCTCCTAGGTAGGTTCAGATCTAACAGTGGTCAGCTTCCAATTGTTGTATAGCATAGTTGATGGCTAAGAGAATGACTTGGGCTTCACCGTAGGCTGCTGAGATAGAGTTAACTCTCTTGCAACCTCCATATATCATCTCAGCAAACTGATCCCTAACAAGATAGGCTACAGAGAGGGAAAAAGCACCATGGCAATTGATTTTCAGGTGGCCATCCTTCAGGAGGCTCCAATTGACAGCTCTTGAGAGGGGCTATTGGGACAAGAACAAGTCAGCAGATCCACAAGGGCGGAGTGGTACTCTGTCTCTGTGATCAGGTTACCAGCCCGAGTAACTACTTGCATAGAACTAGGCTTTCCACTATGGAGACTAGGTTATTTCTTGCTTTCCGGATATTCCAACACATAGTGCATGGTGGAACAAGCTACTTTGACTACTAAAACTCAGAATGAATGCGAGATTGGTGCAGCATGGTTGATCGATCTCATCTTCTCTATTTACATCAGTATTCACTTGAACTGGTACAGCAACAAATTATATGGAAACTCGAAACTCCAGCAGTAAGAAGTGCATACACAATTTAGGAATGTTTCAAATACTTTTGTCATGGATGTGAATTTAGTCTGCAGTGCAAGATCCTCCATGAGTGGAAAGGGGAGTTATGTGCTGCCAAACAAGTTGACCATCTTTCAAAAAGCCGGATAATACTACAAAAGATGTTGATGGTGAATGTCAGTAGAAAACCATAACCTGTTGCATTGGAGATCAACACGACCAATACACTTAAGGTGAAAAAGAGAACCACTGATGGGTGTTTGAGACAAATAGATATCACATTAGGTTTAAAATTGATGTGACCATCAAGTGAAAAATAGTAAGACATCATAAAGTCCAACTAACTACTGAAAAACTGACTTAACATATCAAAAATCCTTTGTGATGTGAAGGAGCACGTGTATTCTTATGGTCGATTTTTACAAATTGATAGGGGAATAAGGAAAGGTGTCTTTCTCCAAGGCGAGGGACAACTATGTTTTCATAGGGAATGGAGGTGCTCCGAGAAGTTACAGCGACCTAGTGGCCACCTTCTTTTCCTATTACAACCAGACTCATGGTAATTAGTGTCTGCAACAATCTCAATGCTTGTTCATCATTTCATCCTTCCCTTTTTATTTTATGCTCCTGACGACTGCTCTTGATTTTAGACTGTGGCTTATCTCGGTTCCGGCTTTAAACTCTAAAGAAATACTGAAGCCCAGAACCATAGAGCGAGCGCTTAAATAAATATAAACTAGTAGCATGATCAGATTATGCCAACAGACTACAATTTCATCCGTACGTGCGTTGACTAGAGAAAAGTAGATGATGATGGTGACATAGGACAGAGCGTTTTGTTCCCTAATTTGGTTGCCATTGTCCTAATTTAAGCTGCATAGATGACATGACAGTCCCTTTCAAACTTGGAGGATCTTCCAAATCACAGTTACTGTCTTTTATTAGGTCCAATTAGTACAAAGTTCCCAATTTATATTATTCTAGTACAGCAGCGTCCTTGTTAACGCTGGAACCAACCAGGACTGGAGATAAAATCTTTGTCTACAGAGACTCCAAATTTGGTCTCGAGCTGTGGCAGTAACGTGGAGAAATGCTTTCTCCTTTGGTGTGTTTAAAGATACACCTACTACAATCCTTTTTCACTTTTAAAGTAGCAAAGACTATCGTGATTCTTGGTCATAGAAAAGACGCCTTATGACATTATGTCAGCAGATCTAGGATAGTTCATGGCATTGTTTCAGATGTCAGCTACAAATATGATGATGGTGACATGATGACTGTGGACAACTACCATGTCTTTATGCGGTTTAAATAATGGCAAATGCACAGAGATGATGCTGGTGGCAAGGTGACCAAATCATGAACCAGTTTCCCTTACAGTATTTTAGATGAGTAACAGAAAGCATTCTACTATTTCGGAAGTACAGATAGTATTCCTGATTCCATCATGAGGAAATTTCGAAAGGTGCCCTGAGGCCTGTTACAGTCACTCCCAAAATGTTTACAATCGGTTGTGTCATTCTAAATCAGTTTAGGTACAAAATTGATTAAGCTGTAGCTGAAATGTAGCGTGAAAACGTTCTTTAAGCTATACAGAGGATTATTTTGCCAAAAGTTACGTGTCATGAGCACCATATTTGATTTTTCTGGGGCGGTCTTTATGTAAAGAAAATCAGCTTAGTTGCTATTATCGAGCTTACAACAGTTGCAGGGAGTAATAGACAAATGGATACCTCAAAGTTAGGATCTAACATCGCACTTGTTGTTCTCCTTCTTACACATTCTGCAGATAATAAGGCTCAGGCTTGCAGGCCATGTGGCACAAGTAGGGGTATAAAGCCCCTCCTGGACAGTGCAACCGGGAGAATGATTCTGATTGCTGTGTTCGAGGAGATTTTTACAGCACTTGCACTTCTTCACCTTCGGTGTCTAGCAATAGAAATGCCACACTCGCATTACACAGTTTCCAGAAGGGAGGAGATGGTGAGGTTCCATCAGAATGTGATAGCCAGTACCACTCTGACGACACCCCTGATGTGGCTTTATCGACTGGATGGTACAGTGGAGGCAGACGATGCCACTGTGACATTGTCTTAAGTCCTAATGGAGGTTGATAATTTGGTCTTCATCACATCCCTTAGCAGAACCACTCTCGTCAACATTGTTGATGCCTCGAAAGCTGTGTAGTTGGATATTACTTGGTCCGATGCTTATCAAAAATTTTGCTTTGTTTAAAACTGTGCTCATCTTTCCTGTGTCCTGTGTTTTGCTGATCATCATAGCGAGTTGAAATCTGTACATCCTTGTTTGATTTGCAAATAAGCTTTCTTATATAAGTTTTCATTAGTTTATGATATCAACCACTCATGAAACGAACTTTTACCATTTGTAACATTCATGGCATCTTAGACCTCCTCTAGGTAATTCTATTTAAGGGTCTTCTTACCACAATTTTTGTGCCATTAGCCGTAAGGCTCAAATTGTGAAAGAATTTTTCCTTCCGTAAACTTCAAAAGGAAGGTTGTTTTGAATATGTGGTATGCAGATGAACGTAAGTACAGAAACCATAGTGCTCACTGAGCTGGTTTGAAATAAACCAATTAAAGCAAGGTCAAACTAATGTTCTTTGGCCTTCATAGGCAGTATAAATTGCTTTAAGTCTCTTGATGGACCTTCGAAGTAATTAAACCTCGACCCCCCTCCCTTAATCCCAGAGAAAAATCACGATGTGCCTGTATGCTGGCAACTGCATTACAGAAGAAATGTAATCACCTAACAACGGTTTCTAAGCAGTGTATTGTTCATTGTTAATTCTACTAGTTATAATGTAATCACCTATACTAGTTGCATTTCTTTCGTTTCAGTTTATCCTTCACTGCGGTAGTTTGAAGTCTTTCTTATTTGCGGCTTGAAAGAAGCGCCAGTCAATGAGAAGGACCTAAAAGATTAGCACCAGTCTTATGATCAAGGTGACGGACAAGAACAATAGCGCCTATCACCAACTCAAATTGCCATTCCCACCTATCAGCCAATCACAGTCGCCTACCAATTTTCCCACTCTACTCTTTCAGACCGTCCCTTAATAAACCAAACAAGCCGACGCCATGCACTTTGGATTCTGGTCGAACAATTAAACAACTTCTAAAAGGAACTTCTTAGAAAAAAAGTTTTAAATACTCTAACTGATCAAGGAATTGAACAAAGTAGAGATGTTAACAGTAGAGATGGAAATCTTGTATTAAATCATGTTTTCCATGCGTTAGATTCAGTGAAGATTATGCTTTTCTATGCCCTGGATTGAGTTGCTTCAGGTTTCTAAATAAATCAAGTTGCAAATCTGATGATAAGGCTAAAGCCATCAGGGTGAATACCATGTGAACCATATAATCCTTCCTTTACTGACATTATATTCATGGCTTAGTGTCACGGGCTGCCCCTTGCACCCGCCTAGCACCGCGCCCCCGCGCCCATCTTGCACAGCGCCCCCGCGCCCATCCAGCACAGCGCCCATGCGCCCTTCCAACACGCGCCCATGCGCCCTCGCAAGTTCTTCAAGCCTCGCGCCCATGCGCCCATCAAGCACAGCGCCCGCGCGCCCATCTGCAGTGCCCGTGCACGCCAAAAGCCAACCATGAAGATCTGAAGATCCAGGCGTGCGTTTTTGCTCATTTTTGGTGGAGATCACCCTTGTATATATTTAAGCTTCCCTGTAAAATTTCAAGTCATTTCGAGTTGTATTTCTCTAAAAAGGGGCACTATGACTCCTCGCACATTGTAACGTCTACTACTGTCACTTAGGAAAATCCTCCTAATGGTACTATATGGGAGTCATGCACACCCATACCCGAGAGTCCCTTGCTTTGTTTTAGCTTGCCTGTTTTAGCTAGATTGCACACTGTGGATGCAAACAAAGCCTTCTGTAAGTTGTAACGACGATGTTGAAGTAATGAGAATATTTGGGACCGTTTTGCCCTTGTGTTGAAATTTACTTCTTTGTGCACTGTTTTATGCGATGTTGATGCACTGCTTGCTGTAGATTGTTGGGATTTGTTGGCGGACTCTTCTTGCAAGTGGCAAGTCGAGTGCCACACACGGTCTCCTTTGTGCCATCAAAGGCCACCGTGTGTCAGGTGGTATCAGAGCCGCGGTTGCCCAAGGGACCGTGGCTTCAGCTAAGAGAATAGTGTGGGATAGTTTGTTGAGAAAAACTATGGCCAACACGAAAGAAAGAATCGATGCTTTGGAAGCACAGATACAAAGCATGTTCAAGGGCGACGAGGATGCTTCAGGCATCCTGAAGCAATTCTCCATTCACCTGGACGCGTTGGAAGTGAATCTTGAAGCCACTGATAATGCCCGCTATGCTGAGAACATGGATTGGGAGGGCAAGTTTCAGGAGCTTCATGATCGAGTGGAGCACCATACACGGCATACTGAAGGCATAGACTGGGAGTCTAAATTTCAAGAGCTCCAGGATCGAGTGGAGCTTCTTAGTCGTGCAGTGGTTAACACTCCCGCAGGGGGTGTGGAGCAATTATCGAGGCCACGAGTGCCAGAGCCCAAGAGTTTCGGGGGAGCCCGTAACGCCAAGGAATTAGAAAACTTCCTTTTCGATATAGAACAATACTTTCGAGCCATCAGAGTTGACTCGGAAGCGACGAAGGTGTCGATGGCTGCCATGTACTTGGTTGGAGATGCCAAGTTATGGTGGCAGAAAAAGTACGCAGAGATCGAGGATGGCTCTTGCGTCATAAACACGTGGGATATCCTCAAACGAGAGCTGAAGAGCCAGTTTTTTCCAGAAAACACCGCATTCAACGCGAGGAAAGCGTTCTTGGAATGCAAGCACACCGGTTCAGTCCGGGAGTATTGTCAGGCATTTTCTGCCTTGATGTTGGACATCAGTGACATGTCCGCAGTCGACAGACTCTTCTTCTTCATGGAAGGGTTAAAACCATGGGCTCGCACCGAGCTTAATAGGCGTCGGGTGAACAACTTTAACGAAGCCATCATCGCTGCCGAGAGTCTTTCAGATTACAACTCCGAGCCACAGAGACCCCCTCAGAGAGGAAATCCAAGCAGAAGTAATGGCGGCAAGAAGCCAGTGGGTCAAGTACCAAACCAAAGCTGGGGCAGTAAAAACAGTTGGGCGTCAAATTCTTCCACCCAACAGAAGAGTGGAGTTGGGTTCAAAGCCAAGCCTGACGTTAGCACCAGCGGAGAAGTGAAGAAACCTCCTTTCAGGGGTTACTTCTTGTGCCAAGGACCACACGTGATCGCTAACTGTCCGCAGCGACAGATGATGAATGCCTTCTTTGACAACATTGGGCAGGTGCAACGTGGGGAACAATCTGGTTCTCAATCAAGGCATCCATCAACAGAGGAACAAACAGACGTACAAGATTATGAAGAGGAAGATGCCGTCGAGGCCTTTTCTCAGTGGTGTAATGCTGTGACAACGCAGGTTGGGAAACCCGAAGAGAGCTTGATTGAGGAAAAGCCTAAAGACATGCCGCCAAAGAAAAATGGCGATGTACCAGGGAAAGGCTTGATGTATGTGGACATCAAGGTTAACGGGAAGGCCATCAAGGCCATGGTGGACACAAGAGCTACCCATAATTACATTTCTAGCACCGAAGTGGAAAGATTGGGTCTGACTCTAGAGAAAGGATGCGGGTGAGTGAAGGCTATCAACTCTGCCGCGCAGCCAGTAGCGGGGATAACGAGATCTGTTTTGATCAAGATTGGCCCATACGAAGGAAGGACCAACTTTTCAGTAGTCACCATGGATGACTTTAAACTGGTCCTTGGGTTAGAGTTTCTGCGTGACACGAAGACTACAGTGATGCCATGCACCAACTCGCTGGCCATGCTTGGGAGTAAACCGTGTGTCATCCCGACTATATCTCCTAGGGCGGGAGAGCGTTCTATCTCAGCCCTCCAGTTGCAGACGGGAATAAAACGGGCCGAAACAACCTCACTTGCCATGCAACGGTGGGCAGAGATTGAAGAAGTATCGGGACCATTACCCAAAGAAGTTAAAGTGATATTAAACGACTTTGAAGATGTGATGCCTGATGAATTGCCGAAGAAATTGCCACCTAGAAGAGCAATTGACCATGAGATCGAGCTCGTGCCAGGCACGAAGCCACCCGCCCGAGCTCCGTATAGGATGTCATAACCAGAACTTGCTGAACTCATAAAACAATTGACGGAGTTGCGAGACGCGGGTTTGATCACTCCAGCGAAGTCGCCTTACGGAGCACCAGTCCTCTTCCAGAAGAAACAAGATGGTTCCTTGCGGATGTGTGTGGACTACAGGGCGCTAAAAAAGGTGACTATTCGGAACAAGTATCCGATTCCTTTAGTCGCCGATTGTTTCGATCAGCTTAGTAGGGCGAGAGTGTTTACCAAGTTGGACTTGAAGTCTGGGTATTGACAGGTCCGAATTGCCGAAGGTGACGAGGCGAAGACAACTTGTGTCACCAGATACGGTGCGTATGAGTTCCTGGTCATGCCGTTCGGCTTGACCAACGCCCCGGCCACATTTTGCACCTTGATGAATCAGGTTTTGCGGGACTACATTGACGATTTCGTAGTGGTGTATCTCGATGATATTGTGATCTACAGTTCCAGCTCGGACGAGCATCTGAAGCACTTGAGGAAGGTGCTTGCCCGTCTGAGGGAGCACGAGCTATACGTGAAGCTGTCGAAATGCACTTTTGCCCAGACCAAGATTAAATTCTTGGGCCATGTGATAGAACAGGGTCATATCAGGATGGACTCAGCTAAAGTTCAAGTGATACAGGAGTGGCAGCCGCCAAATAATGTTTCAGAACTGAGATCTTTCCTTGGATTGACTAACTATTATAGGAAGTTTGTCCGAGATTATTCGAGAATGGCCCATCCCCTAACCGAACTTTTGAAGAAAAGCAAAGTTTGGGAATGGTCCAAGGAGTGTCAAGCGGCCTTCTCAGCTATGAAGCGGGCCATGTCTGAAGATCCGGTACTTGCTCTGCCCGATGTGTCGAAGTCCTTTGAAGTTCATACAGATGCTTCTGACTTTGCACTAGGAGGGGTTCTAATGCAAGAATGCCACCCGGTGGCATATGAGAGTAGGAAGCTCAACGAAGCAGAACGTCGCTACACGACTCATGAGAAAGAGTTACTCGCGGTGGTGCATTGTCTCAGAGTTTGGAGACACTACCTGCTTGGTTCAAGCTTCATAGTGCGGACAGACAACACTGCTGTGAGCCACTTCTTGAGTCAATCTAAGCTCACCTCAAAACAGGCCAGGTGGCAGGAACTTCTGGCAGAATTCAACTTTATGCTTGAGTACAGGGCAGGCTCAACCAACAGCGTAGCAGACGCCCTCAGCAGGAGAGCAGAACTAGATCAGGTAGCGTTGATGGCCATGAATGCTATTGTTAGAGCAGACAGCCGAGTTGCCATCAACATCGGAAAGAGGATCAGGAAGGCCCTCACCAGGGACCCGGTTGCCCAACAACTGTTGAAACTGATCGAGAGCGGTAAAACTCGACAGTTTTGGCAAGAAGATGGTTTGCTGATGACCAAAGGAAGACGGTATACGTCCCCAGAGTTGATGATCTGAGACGAACATTGATTCGAGAATGTCATGACACTCTTTGGGCAGGCCACGCCGGAGGAGAAAGAACATTAGCTCTCCTTCAACAAGGTTACTACTGGCCCCAGATGGGGGATGAAGTGCAAGAGTATGTGAAAACATGCCTTACTTGTCAGCAGGACAAGGTGGAGCGTAAGAAGAAAGCAGGGTTACTACAACCGCTGCCGATCCCCAAGAGACCGTGGGAGAGTGTGTCGTTGGATTTCATCACTGGTCTGCCGAAGGTTGAAGACTTAGGCACGATTCTTGTTGTCGTTGATCGGTTTAGCAAGTATGCGTGCTTTATCGCAACACCCAAGTATTGCTCAGCCGAAGACACAGCGCAACTTTTCTTCAAGTATGTGGTGAAGTATTGGGGCATGCCTCAAGACATTGTCAGTGATCGGGACTCCCGCTTCACTGGAAACTTTTGGACTGAACTCTTTAAGTTATTTGGATCACAACTTTCGATGAGTTCGAGTTATCATCCAGAATCAGACGGTCAGACGGAGCGGTTCAATTCCATGCTAGAAGAGTACCTCCGCCATTTTGTCAGTGCAACACAGAAAAATTGGGTCAAGCTACTGGATGTTGCCCAGCTGTGTTTCAACTCACGCAAAAGCTCTTCGACAGGGAAGAGTGCTTTTGAGATTGTGAATGGACAACAACCGTTACTACCCCACACAGTAAATGTCCCCAACGCAGGAAAATCTCCAAGGGCCATAAGCTTCAGTGAAGAATGGAGGCAGAATATAGATCTAGCTCATTCCTACCTGGAGAAAGCAGCCAGAAGAATGAAGAAACACGCCGACAAGAACAGGAGATCTCAGGAGTTTAACGTGGGCGACAAAGTTATGGTTAAGCTATTGCCACAGGATCGCAAATTTCTAAGGGGAAGAGACTCTCGTCTTTTGCAGAAATATGAGGGACCCCTGACTATAGTGAAGAAGATAGGCAAGATGGCTTACAGAGTTGATCCGCCAAATTGGTGGAGCCGTCAGCTCCATCCTGTCTTTCACGTCAGCATGTTGAAGCCATTCTATGAAGATGGAGCAGATCCCTCCAGGGGCCAAATCAGGAGACCAGGACTCAAACCCAAAGCGGCAGGCAAGCGAGTTGCTGAAGCTATTCTGAACGATAGAGTGATTACAGCATCCCGCAAGCGCCATCAGGAGTACCTAGTCAAGTGGCAGGGATATATGGACGAAGAGAACACTTGGGAACGAGCAGCAGACTTGTCAGCCTACACCGACAAGATCGAAGCCTACCACATGCAAAAGTTGACGAGGGCGTCAACAGCTCTAGTGGGGGAGAATGTCACGGGCTGCCCCTTGCACCCGCCTAGCACCGCGCCCCCGCGCCCATCTTGCACAGCGCCCCCGCGCCCATCCAGCACAGCGCCCATGCGCCCTTCCAACACGCGCCCATGCGCCCTCGCAAGTTCTTCAAGCCTCGCGCCCATGCGCCCATCAAGCACAGCGCCCGCGCGCCCATCTGCAGTGCCCGTGCACGCCAAAAGCCAACCATGAAGATCTGAAGATCCAGGCGTGCGTTTTTGCTCATTTTTGGTGGAGATCACCCTTGTATATATTTAAGCTTCCCTGTAAAATTTCAAGTCATTTCGAGTTGTATTTCTCTAAAAAGGGGCACTATGACTCCTCGCACATTGTAACGTCTACTACTGTCACTTAGGAAAATCCTCCTAATGGTACTATATAGGGAGTACATGCACACCCATACCCGAGAGTCCCTTGCTTTGTTTTAGCTTGCCTGTTTTAGCTAGATTGCACACTGTGGATGCAAACAAAGCCTTCTGTAAGTTGTAACGACGATGTTGAAGTAATGAGAATATTTGGGACCGTTTTGTCCTTGTGTTGAAATTTACTTCTTTGTGCACTGTTTTATGCGATGTTGATGCACTGCTTGCTGTAGATTGTTGGGATTTGTTGGCGGACTCTTCTTGCAAGTGGCAAGTCGAGTGCCACACACGGTCTCCTTTGTGCCATCAAAGGCCACCGTGTGTCACTTAGGCCAGTTTTTAGTAAAAAAAATTTGTGAAGCTGATTAAAAATTGAAGTTACAGCTAAATTAATTAGCACTACCTAAAATGATAGGCAGAAAGCTGCACCTATTTCGTACGCTACCAGAGTCCAATTGGTTTAATAAACTAAAACTAGCATTACATATAGTGATGGTGACATGAGAACCAAATCTCAAATCAGTTACCTCCATAGTCCAAAGTATTTGTACTGTTATCCTGATTCAATTACATGGGGACTGAAAACACAACCCTTTGACTCTCAGAGGAGGGACTTTCTAATAGGGGTGCCGTGGCAGTTACTTCTAAAATCTGACAACAGATACCAAAAGAACAAAATTCTTCATCATATAAATTATTACCAGAATTTAGTTAATGAGGACTACTAAAACAGCGGACACATGATCAGAAGCTTCCAAGAGTAAAAATTTGGGCAAAATCCATATGAACTATCCAACAGACCGTATGACTACTGCAACATCTCACTATTTTGCTAGTCTTCATCTTGTGAGCACTATCTTGCCTCTTAGCAAGGGCAGTCTTTATATAAACTAGTTGCTTTAAACTGTTTTGCATCACACTTTCAGCATTTGTGTAGAGAAAGAGAGAGAGGGAATGGATACCTCCAGGTTAGGAGCATCACTTCTTGTGCTTGTTGTTCTACTTGTTACACATACTGTAGATGTTAAGGCTCAGACTTGCAGGCCAAGTGGCAAAATTAGGGGCATAAAGCCGCCTCCTGGGCAATGCAACCAGGAGAATGACTCTGATTGCTGTGTTCAGGGAAAGTTTTACACCACTTACACTTGTTCACCTTCGGTGTCTACCAATACTAAGGCCACGCTTACCTTAAACAGTTTCCAAAAGGGAGGAGATGGTGGCGGTCCATCAGAATGTGACAACCAGTACCACTCTGATGACACGCCAGTTGTGGCTCTATCGACTGGATGGTACAGTGGAGGAGGAAGATGCCACAACAACATTGTCGTTAGTGCTAATGGGCGAAGTGTAAGGGCCATGGTTGTTGATGAATGTGACTCTACTGAGGGATGTGATGAAGACCATGACTATCAGCCTCCGTGCCCTAACAATATCGTTGATGCCTCGAGAGCTGTGTGGAAAGCCTTGGGTGTGCCTGAAGACAACTGGGGCGAGCTGGATATTACTTGGTCCGATGCTTAGCTACAATTTGCTTTGACTTCACAATGTTGTATACTCTCCTGTAAATGATATGTTTTCTTATGATTGTATGGTGTACAGAGCTGTGTATGCTATGTATTACAACTCAAAAAACAATTTCATTGTTGTTTCTAATTAACAGCCATGCAACCATAGATCTCTTCTAGCCGAATCTTGCTTTACTGGGCTTCAAGACCATAAGCTACCTAACTTTGGATTAGGTAGAAAATTATTAAAGAAACAAATTTCCTTCTATGCAAATATTTTATAGGAAGAATATCTTCCTTCTGTGCCGATTCTTGTTCCATTTTCCATTTTCAAGTAACCCTCCTCCTTGGCCTCCTAGTTTTATTTGTCTGCTTCTTTTTGCTCGTCAGCTTGATCTTTATTCCACCAGTACTGTCTTGGGCATCTTTTTCCTGCCAAGTCATACTGCTAGCCTTTGGGAGAAGGTTACTCATTACAGTTTATTTAGGTTCAGCACCTTGGTCCTATGTTTAGTCTGCTCTCCATTTCCTGACAACAACCTGGGCTGTAGTCTGTCTCTTTATCCTTTTTTTGGACATTTCAATGCTTCTTGTTTGCTGCCCAAGGCTTACCCTCGGACACATTGCAATCATTTATTATGTTCTACAATACTCACATCCTTTCACTACCTTCGGTATCTGCATCCAATTCCAAACAATTTCACACAAAGAAGTCTGTCTCTTCCCACAATCAGCAATACTGAGTGCCTTCAACAATCCAATTAAGCCAACGCCATTACGCTTCTTCATGACTCACTTCCTCACAGTGTCTCCCTTTGGGCTTAGCTACAACTTGTGTTTGATATTGCTGTCCATTTTTCTGTCGTGTTATTTGCTTACGATCACATCTGAAACTGTGTACACTATGTACCAGAACAATTACACCACTGAAATGAACTTCTTGTTTAAAGTGTAATTCAGTTTTCTGCGTAATTTGTGTGCACACTTTACCATCAAATATAGACAAGTCATAACAACCACCATATTGCAAATGGAAACCAAAACTGGTTCATGCCTTAACATTCTTCTGAACATACTTTTAGTTAGTTAGATCAGATGAAGAGAGAGAAGTTAGGCCATTAATTAAAAATATAAAGAATACCTTTGTGAATTGTCCCATCTAGTTGCCATCTTTTCAGAAAGGAAGAAAAGCAAGGCTAACATTGGATGTTATTACCTTGATAGCCTTAATCGGCCAAATTAATGGTTTTTTCATGAACGGTAGTTTCAGGAAAAACTCTAACCCTCTATCCAATCCAGAGAGAACAGTGTTGGTTTATGTGTACGTCTGAAAAGACCTAATTTCTCTGTAGTAATATGCTTTTGAGTGAACACTTGAACTATATCCATCAATTCTACATTATACTGTACCTCGAAAAGGAGCTAACAGGCTTATTATACAGAATATAAACCCAACATTCATAAAGTATGTAAGCATCCCCAATACTTTGAGTGATCTTATGGCCATCTTTTTGTACATGACTCTTGGAAAAGTCTAACTGATCAAGGAAAACAGTAGCAAAAGCCAGAGCTGATAGCCAATGCATGCAGAAGAATTTTTGTTTATAATCATGTGTTGTATGCGCTAGTTCTATTGTTCAAGTTGCTTCAGTTTTCCAAATAAAGTTGCGAAGTGATAAATTATGACTGTAGCATCCTCCTTTATCATCTTATCTATGTGTTAGGCCAGTTGTCAGGAAAAAGTTGTGATTCCTCATAATTCCTGCAAACCTGAGCTTTTTCTAAGCCTACTAGACTCCTACTCTGTCCTTATGTGGTTTGATCAACCAAAATTAGATCACAATGGCGACATGAAGGCCAAATCTTAAACGACTTACATTGGTTGTTTAGTATCGTCATTTTCTATCAACAAAGAAGGCATAAAATACTCCCGAAGTATTTAGTCTTCTATCTTGATTGAATCATGTAGGAATTAAAAAACACGGCTCTTTGACCCTCCATGTAAAGGCTTGAAAGAAAAGTGCCGTGGCAGTCACTTTTATAACAGCAGATACCTAAGGTTCAATTTCTCGATTATAAAACTTTTTGAAGCATTTATTTGAAGATGATTATGACAGACAAATGCACATAATCTAAGAGTACAAATTTGGATATAGCTGTGGCAGTAGCATTGGGCAGAATGCACGTGAACTTACTATTACTTGCTACAAGTCTTCATGTCGTGAGCATTATCCTGCCTGTTAGCTTGGGTAGTCGTTATTTAAGGATAATCACTTGAAACTGCTTTGCATCAGCCTTTAAACAATTGTAAACACACACACAACACGCGCGCACACATGCACACACACACTCAGGAGTATGGAAACTTTCAAGTTGGGAGCATGTCTTATTGTACTTCTTGTTCTCCTAGTTACACATTCTGTAGAGGTTAAAGCTCAGAGTTGCAGGCCAAGTGGCAAAATTAGGGGCATAAAGCCTCCTCATGGACAATGCAACGAGGAGAATGACTCTGTTTGCTGTGTTCAAGGCAAGTTTTACACCACATACACGTGTTCACCTTCAGTGTCTAACAATACTAAGGCGACACTCACTCTAAACAGTTTCCAAAAGGGAGGTGATGGTGGGGGTCCATCAGAATGTGATAACCAGTACCACTCTGATGACACTCCGGTTGTGGCGCTATCGACTGGATGGTATAGTGGAGGGGGAAGGTGCCACAGCCACATCCTCATAAGTGGTAATAAGCGAAGTGTAAGGGCCATGGTTGTCGATGAGTGTGACTCTACTATGGGATGTGATAAGGACCATGACTATCAACCTCCATGCCCTAACAATATTGTTGATGCCTCGAAAGCTGTGTGGAAAGCCTTAGGTATTCCCCTAGACAACTGGGGCGAGTTCGATATTACTTGGTCCGATGCTTAGCTACAATTTGCTTTTGTTGGAAACTGTCGTCTGTCTTTCCCGTGTTATGTTCTTTGCTTATGATTATATGGTGTGTTAAGCTGTGTATACTATGTATCAGAACTACGAAACAACACCTCCAATGCATTTCGTACAGTTTAAAGTGTAATTGAGTTCGTCATATGACTTCTTTTCTTGGCTGACAATACAAGGACTGTCATGAAACAAATATGTTTACTGTTCAAAAATCATAACATTGGACCTCCGCTATTTGCTTCAGGTTTTAACTGGATTTTCAACCACAAATTGCCTAACTTAACATCAAAGATAACCAAATTCTTACTGAGTGGAACTTTCGTTGTATGTTAGCTTCTATTAAGGTAGTTTTTCCTATGTAAAATGCAGATCAACAATAATATAGACAAGTAAGTTGTTCACTGGCCTGCTCTGAACCATCGGGAAAAAAGAGGAAATAAGCAGGCCCAATTTGGATATTCTTTAACCTTCTTTAGCAGAATAAATTGGTGTAAGTTTCCGAACGGAAATTCCAAAAATGAACTGATCCTCAGCGAAAAATTTACTGGAGTGAGATGAATGTCACTAGCTGCAATGCAAGAGGACAAAAAACACTTAACAGTAGTTTGGCTATGTGTATGCAGATGCTTCGAGCAAATCTACCAAGTCTTTAAGGACATTTTCTTTTTCAGTAAGCAGTCTTAAGTCATTTTGTTCTAGAGCAAGCAGAATTGGTTTCTATACAAGCAAAAGTCCTTTAGCCTTTCAGTTAGTCTTTCCTTGCGATTGCTTAGAACATTTCACCATTCGCAGCTTAAAGAACTGACTTAGCTAGGAACAAGACCACAAAACCTTTCGTACTTGAATAATGAAGATTGTGAGATGATTTTAGCTGTTTTTGATTGAGTATTGTGCTTTCTCTCTGTATAGAGTTCAGATAGTGAGATGCATGCCATATAGCTTTCTATTTAACAAACTACCAGACTCTGTCAAACTTAACTTTAAATCCACATATTAGGGAAGTATGTTCATGGTATCATGGTCGGCTAACGGAGAAGCTTTGGGAGTGAAGGGTGCCTATTTAAAGTTTCTGACTTTCAAATAAAGGCTTCGTTGATAGCTAGTCACGTCCATGGAAGGCAGTTCCTATTGTCTTTCCGGGAACGACAATATAAATTGGCTGGTTTCAGCCACCAGAGGAGAAAAGCAAGCAATATGGGAATCTGAGTGAAATGAATGCAAATTGGTGCTTTACAGAAAGAGTCATCGAAATTTCTGGGGGATTTTATGGTCACAATGGAGCAACCTTTTGTTTCTTATGTTCTACAGTGCTCACAGCCCTCCACTACCTTTGACATTTGCATCCAAATTCAAGCGTAAAGCGGGTCTCTCTCCGCCACAATCATATTTCAACGAATCAAACATAAAAACGCCATCTCCTTGCACCATGGCTCAGTTCCTGTGTCTCCCTATCTGTGCTTAGCTACACTTGTCTTGTGTGTGAGATTGGTGTCCATCTTTCCTGTCATGTTGTTTGCTTGTGATTGTGGAACAATTAATTATAAACTGCTAAAATAAACTTCTTACTGTTTGGACACTTCTGGATGCCTTTCTCATATACTAGTAGACTATTCAACCCTATCCTTGTCTGGTTTGATAAAAGAAACCTAGATAAGTGTACAATGATGACGACGTGAGGGAAAATTATTTAAACCAGTTGCCTATGGTGTCTAGTATCCTCAGTTTTAGTGAACCAAAGGAAGCAATAAAATACTCCCAAGTATTATTCATTTTATCCCGGGGTTAAGGAATGTTCATAGACACAAGTCTTGGATTATCCATGGGGGGACTTCTTACGAAGGTGCCATGATGTTCACTTTTAAATTGTGACAACAGGCGAAAAATCGCCAGTACTGCATTTTATATTTCTCAGTTGGATGTACAGCATTTGATTAATGAGGACTTCCACAGAACAGGACACCTGAACAGCATTTTTGCAAGAGTACAAATTTGCATATAGCCGTGGCAGTAACGCTGGGCAAATCACATGAACTCTCTGATGGACTACTGAAATATAGCTTTGCTATGCAAATGTCTTCATTTTGTGAGCGCTATCTCGACATTTAGTCTGGGCAGTCTCTTATATAATCTCACTCACTGTAAACTGCTATGCATCACACTTTCAGCACTTCTGGAGAGAGAAAGAAAGAGGAAAAGATCTAGAGAGAGAGAGAGAGAATGGATACATTCAGAGCATCTTTCGCTGTCCTACTTGTTCTCCTTGTTACACATTGTATAGAGGTTAAGTCTCAGACTTGCAGGCCAAGTGGCAACATTAGGGGTATAAAGCCCCCTCCTGGGCAATGCAACCTGGAGAATGACTCTGATTGCTGTGTTCAGGGCAAGTTGTACACCACTTACACATGTTCACCTTCGGTGTCTAGCAACACCAAGGCCACACTCACTCTAAACAGCTTCCAAAAGGGAGGAGATGGTGGGGGTCCATCAGAATGTGATAACCATTACCACTCTGATGACACACCGGTTGTGGCACTATCGACTGGGTGGTACAGCGGAGGGGGAAGGTGCCACAACAACATCGTCATAAGTGCTAATGGGCGGAGTGTACGGGCCATGGTTGTCGATGAGTGTGACTCTACGATGGGCTGTGATGAAGATCATGACTATCAGCCTCCATGCCCTAACAAGATAGTTGATGCTTCAAAAGCTGTGTGGAAAGCCTTAGGTGTGCCTGAAGACAGTTGGGGTGAACTGGATATTACTTGGTCCGATGCTTAGCCCCAACTTACATGTTTTACTATGTTGTCGGTCTTTCTTGTGTCATGTTGTTTGCTTATGATTGTTTGGTGTGTAAAGATGTGTATACAAAGTGCCAAAACTACTGAAAAGATTAATGTACTTATTATTGGTCGAAGCGTAATCAAATTTCCTGTATAACTTCTTTATCTTGTGTTATAGACAAGTCTTGCAGAGCATATCTTTTTTGTTCAAAGCAATCACGACTTTGCAGACTACAGTTAGCTGATTCTTCAACTTAACATAAAAGCATCTACTTCTCTTTTACTATGATGTGTGAAGCTCCAACATTCTCGTTTCCTGCTGAAAGAATTGGTTTGCTTCGTTGTCCCTTGAAATCAAATAGCGTTGAAGTGCAAATATTGTCGCATTATAGTGAGATTTGCGGCCACTCTAGAAACAAATGAAGACCAATTCAGGGTTGCTTCTGCTTTTGAAAAGTGATTATAGTCAAAAGAAAAAAAGGTCTACCTTTTAGGAAAATCGTCTCCTTAGAACCTTTAGTTTGACATGAAACTGTTTTACCTTGGCCTGAAAAGAAAAAACAACTGACCAATCGATCATGCAGAGCTGCGTATTATGGAATGACAACAGGCAGAGGAAAAACTCCTAATCAATAAGGACAGGAACATTACACTAAGGGAAAAGTATTATCAATTCCCTAATCCAAGCATAGGCTCCAACTTCTTATACCTGCATGGTGTGCTTCTCCAAGTATAAGCTTTCGTTTTGATCATCTCTTCAATGGCTCGAAGTAAGACAGCTGGGAAGGGTAAAATTGCAGGAATGTCCTTTTATTACGCTCTATCCAAGTACGGTATAAAGTAAGTATGCAAATTCTGATTCCAATTTTGAGGGGCTAGAGCTAGCTGGTGGTGAACAAAAACAGATTGCCTAACTTGAACTGCATGGTTACATAAGAAGAACAAATGATCCAGGTTTTCTACCTATACACCATAAATAATACATGTTCCATCCTGTATAATTCCTCACCATTAAGCTAACCACGAAATGAAGGCACAGAAGGCAATATTATCATCTCATCAGACCGCGTGATACCAGGGACTTTATTCTTATGCCTCCTTATACACTCCAAAGCTGAGGTAACAAAGAACTCGTGTTGGATGTTGGGCTCCAAAAAACAATATCAGATGTGCAGAGGAAGTGGGGAATTATGTAAGAAGGAATCGTGTCTATCAATATTCCCAAGGCTTTTGAAACGGGAGCGGGGCCACTTCCATTAGAAGCTAAAGCTGCCTGCAATGTGATTGCTGCATCATCAACCACGCTTGACCCGAATTTCTGTAGTAAAGAGGTCCATGAACCATAAGGATGAGTTAGGATCAGGCCAAGTGTTGCGTGATTAGGGAACAAACAAATAAAAATTGCCAAGAACAGAGTTATTCAAAACAAATCCACCACAAGTCACGAAAAGCAACAATGAGAGAGCAACATCAATATTATCATGGAAAAATCTCTAACACGGGTAAAATACGGGGAATCCACTATCTCAGTAGAGATCACAAAGTTTCTACTTAAGCTTTTTGCCCTTAGCAAGATACAACAACGATTTGAGAATGAGATTCATTGCAATTCTCTTTTCTTGAAGTAGTTAAGATTTTTACAGCCCTTTCAGAGAAACTTGGCTAAAACACGACTCCTGGTTAGCATCTGCCGCATTTGTCCTTCCTAATCGTTGTAGCTTGAACCCTTTAGAGTGGGTTATTGGCGAATGATGATGCCAATGATGGATACTTGGAACTTCTTGTCTGCCACATTCAGCAACAACCATCAAGGAAAGCATATTAGGACACTCTATACTTACAAATCCCAAATCCCATCTCATATTGTTTCTTAACAGTTGGTATCCTTCTTCACTCCAGTTTTTCAAATATTTAGTGGAACTGGTCACGGGAGGTTAATAGTCATCCTGAGGCAATTGTCTTTCTGTCAATTTGCTGCTTCATTTGAAACCAACTACCTAGTAAGACCTACCAAAAAAATACCTACTCTAAGACAGGACATAACTCAGTACTACAAAAGAAGACTTCAGATGTACAGGAGAAGAAGGCGTGAAACTTGTTTTCCTAGTTTATGGCATCCTGAGTCCACAATAGGCACGGAACCTTGTTTTTTCTAGTTTCCTTGGTATTGAGTTCACATTGAAACGGAGCGCTCTCTTCTTTGTTGAAGGCTTTGTCTGTGTGTTTAAATTAGAGGATAAACTCTGTAGTATGCAAGAGACAATTAACAATTCACTATACAATGGTTAAGTAGATTTACAACACGGTTTCACTTATACTTACAATCACAATGTAGAACCACAAATGTTTACAATCACAAGTAGAAAACAGTGCAAAAATAAGTTATACTAAGCATCGGTCCAAGTGATATCCAGCTCACCCCAGTTATCTTCAGGCACGCCTAAGGCTTTCCACACAGCTTTTGAAGCATCAACTATGTCATTACGACTTGGGGGTTGATAGTCATGGTCTTCATCACATCCCATGGTAGAGTCACACTCGTCAACAACCATTGCCCTTACACTTCACCCATTAGCGCTTATGATAATATTGTTGTGGCATCTTCCCCCTCCATTGTACCATCCAGTCGATAGGGCCACGACAGGTGTGTCGTCTGAGTGATACTGGTTGTCACATTCTGATGGACCTCCACCATCTCCTCCCTTCTGGAAACTATTTAGAGTGAGCGTTGCCTTTGTATTGCTAGAAACTGAAGGTGAACATTCGTAAGTGGAGTAAGACTTTCCTTGAACACAGCAATCAGAGTCATTCTCCCGGTTGCATTGTGCAGGAGGAGGCTTTCTGCCCCTAATGTTGCCACTTGACCTGCAAGACTGAGCATCAACCTCCACGGAGAATGTAGCACTGACAATGAACAACACAAGAAGCAAGGTTCCGACAATGGAAATCATATCCTCATTAGGTACAACTAAATCATGTTTGATATTGTTGTCCATCTTTCCTGTGTAGTGTTATTTTCTTTTGATTGCATCCGAAACTGTGTACACAATGTAGCAGATCAATTAAACTACTGCAATGAACTTCTTGTTTAAAGTGTAATTCTGTTTTGTGCATAGTTTGTGGGCACTCTTTACCATTCAATATATACTAGTCAAAACAGCCACCACATTGCAGATTGAAACCAAAATTGATTCATGCTTTAACATTCGTCTCACCATACTTTTAATTAGTTAGATCAAAGGAAGAGAAAGATTAGGATAATGCAAACAGGAGAATGACTCTGATTGCTGTGTTCAAGGCAAGTTTTACACCACATACACGTGTTCACCTTCAGTGTCTAGCAATACTAAGGCCACCCTCACTCTAAACGCTTTCCAAAAGGGAGGAGTTGGTGGTGGTCCATCAGAATGTGATAACCAGTACTACTCTGATAACACCCCAGATGTGGCGCTATCGACTGGATGATATAGTGGAGGGGGAAGGTACCACAATCATATCCTCATAAGTGGTAATGAGTGAAGTGTAGGGGCCATGGTTGTCGATGAGTGAGACTCTACTATGGGATGTGATAAGGACCATGACTATTAACCTCCATGCCCTAACAATATTGTTGATGCCTCGAAAGCTGTGTGGAAGGCCTTAGGTGTTCCCGAAGATAACTGGGGGGAGTTGGATATTACTTGGTCCGATACTTAACTACAATTTGCTTTTGTTTGAAACTGTTGTCCGTCTTTCCCATGTAATCTTCTTTGCTTGTGATTGTCTGGTGTGTTAAGCTGTGTATACTATGTATCAGACCTACTAAACAACTCCTTCAATGCATTTCTTGCAGTTTGAAGTGTAATTGAGTTCTTCTTACGACTTCTTTTCTTAGCTGACAATACAAGGACTGTCATGAAACAAATATGTTTACAGTTTCAAAGATCATAACATTGAACCTCCTCCATGTGCTCCAGGTTTAAGGTCTTTTCGACCACAAATTGCCTAACTTAACGTCACAGTTAGCCAAACTTTTAGCGAGTGGAATTTTCAATGTGTTAGTTTCTAACAAGGTAGTCTTTCCTATGTGTAATGCAGATCAACAGTAATATAGACAAGTAAGCTGTTCACTGGCCTGTTTTGAACCATCAGGAAAAAAGAGAAAATAAGCAGGCCGAATTTGGATGTTCATAAAACTTCTTTAGCAGAATAAATTGTGTAACTTTCAAAAGGAAATTCCAAAAAGGAACTGACCCTAGGCAAAAAATTTATTGGGGTGAGATGAATGTCACTAACTGCATTGCAAGAGAACGAAAATCACTGAACAGTTACCGGGCTATGCATATACGGATGCTTTGAGCAATTCTAATAAGTTTTAAGGACATTTTCTCTTTCAGTAGGTAGTATTAAGTACATTTTTATTCTAGTGCAACCAGAATTGGGTTTCTGTACAAGCTGGCTTTAGCTTTTCAGTAAGTTCTTCCTTGCGACTCCTCTAAACATTTTACCATTCGTAGCTTAAAGAACTTACCTAGCTAGGAGCAAGACCCCAAAACTTTTTCTACTTGAATAATGAAGATGGTGAATTGATTTTAGCCGTTTTCGATCGAGTATTGTGCTTTATTTCTGTCAAACTTTACTTCAAATCCACATATTAGGGAACAATTAAGGAAGTATGTTCAGAAACCACATTTAAAATCAAGTATGGCATAGTTCATGGTATCATGGACAGCTAACACAGAGCAGAAGCTTTCGGAGTGAAGGTGCCTATTTTAAGATTCTGACTTTCAAAGAAGGTCTTGTTTGATACTGTTATGTCCATGGAGGGCAGTTCTTTGTGTCCTTCCAGGAACAACAATGTAAATTGGCTGGTTTCAACCACCAGAGGAGAAAAGCAAGCGATGTGGTAATCTGAGTGAAATGCCAATTGGTGCTTCGCAGAAAGAGTCATCGAGATTTCTTGGTGCTTTTATGGTCACTATGGAGCAACCCTAAAACACATTGTCTTTGTTTCTCATGTTCTATAGTGTTCGCAGCCCTCCACTACCTTCAACATTTTCATCCAAATTCAAGCATACAGTGGGACTCTCTCCGCCACAATCAGCAATACACATCACTTTCAAGTTTCAACCAACCAAAAACAAAAATGCCATCGCCTTGCACCATGGCTCAATTCCTCTGTCTCCTTATCTGTGCTTAGCTTCAGTTGTCTTGTGTGTGAGATTGGTGTCCATCTTTTCTATGTCATGTTGTTTGCTTATGATCGTGGGACAATTAATTAAAAACAGCTAAAATGAACCTCTTACTGTTTGGAGACTACTTGAGGCCTTTCTCATATGCTAGTAGATTATTCAACCCTATCCTTGTCTGCTTTGATAAAAGAAACCTAGATAAGTGCACAATGATGACAACGCGACGGGAAAGTATTTAAACCAGTTGCCTTTGGTGTCTAATATCCTCAGTTAGTAGTGAACCAAAGGAAGCAACCAAATAATTCCAAGTATTAGTGTATTACTCATGTTAACCCGATTCAGCAAAGGAATGTTTGAAGACACAAGTTTTGGATTATCCATGGGGGAACTTCTTATGAATGTGCCATGACGTTCACTTTTATAATGTGACAACAGACGAAAAATCATAAGATTCTGAATTATTTATTTCTCAGTTAGATGTACAGCATTTGATTAATGAGGTCTATCACAGACAAGGACACCTGAACAGCTTTTTCGCAAGAGTACATATTTGGAGATAGCCGTGGCAGTAACGTTGGCAAAAATCACATGAACACTCCTCTGGACTATAGACTACTGAAATGAAGCCTTGCTATGCAGAAGTCTTCATTGTGTGAGCGCTATCTTGACATGTAGTCTGGGCAGTCTCTTATATAAACTAACCCACTGTAAACTGCTTTGCATCACACTTTAATTAGCACTGGCAGAGAAAGAAAGAAAGAGAGAACAGTTCTAGAGAGAGAGAGAATGGATACATTCAGAGCATCTTTCATTGTCCTACTTGTTCTCCTAGCTACACATTGTATAGAGGTTAAGGCTCAGACTTGCAGGCCAAGTGGCAACATTAGGGGCATAAAGCCACCTCCTGGACAATGCAACCAGGAGAATGACTCTGATTGCTGTGTTCAAGGGAAGTTGTACACCACTTACACCTGTTCACCTTCGGTGTCTAGCATTACTAAGGCCACGCTCACTCTAAACAGCTTCCAAAAGGGAGGAGATGGTGGGGGTCCGTCAGAATGTGATAACCACTACCACTCTGATGACACACCGGTTGTGGCACTATCGACTGGATGGTATAGCGGAGGGGGAAGGTGCCACAACAACATCGTCGTAAGTGCTAATGGGCGGAGTGTACAAGCCATGGTTGTCGATGAGTGTGACTCTACGATGGGCTGTGATGAAGATCATGACTATCAGCCTCCATGCCCTAACAACATAGTTGATGCTTCAAAAGCTGTGTGGAAAGCCTTAGGTGTGCCTGAAGACAGTTGGGGTGAACTGGATATTACTTGGTCCGATGCTTAGCCACAACTTACATGTTTTACTGTGTTGTCAGTCTTTCCTGTGTCATGTTGTTTGCTTATGACTGTTTGGTGTGTAAAGATGTGTATACAATGTACCAAAACTACTGAAAAGCTCAGTGAACTTCTTATTGGTCGAAGCATAATCAAATTTCCTGTATAACTTCTTTATCTTGTGTTATAGACAAGTCTTGCAGAGCATATCTTTTTTGTTCAGAGCAATCACAACTTTGCAGACTACAAGTCACGAAAAGCAACAATGAGAGAGCAACATCAATATTAACATGGAAAAATCTCTAACACGGGAGAAAACACCAGAAATCCACTATCTCAGTAGAGATCAGAGAGTTTCTACTTAAGCTTTTTGCCCTTAGCAAGATACAACAATGAGTTGAGAATGCGATTTATTGCAATACTCTTTTCTTGAAGTAGTTAAGATTTTTACAGCCCTTTCAGAAAAACTTGGCTAAAACACGACCCCTGATTAGCATCTGCCGCGTTTGTCCTTGCTAACCATTGTATCCTGAACCCTTTAGAGTGGGCTATTGGCGAATGATGATGCCGTGATGGATGCTTGAAACTTCGTGTCTGCCACATTCAGCAACAACCATCAAGGAAAGCATATTAGGACACACTATACTTACAAATCCTAGATCCCGTCTTATATTGTTTCTTAACAGTTGGTATCCTTCTTCACTCCAGTTTTTCAAATATTTAGTGGAACTGGTCACAAGAGGTTAATGGTCATCCTGATGGCAATTGTCGTTCTTTCAATTTGCTGCTTCATTTGAAAACCAAGTACCTACTGTGACCTACCAAAAAAAAAATAACTAGTCTAAGCCGGGACATAATTCAGGATCACGAAGCAAGACTCCATGTGTACAGGAGAAGAAGGCGTGAAACTTGTTTTTCTAGTATCCTTGGATAGCATCCGAGTCTACAATAGGCATGGAACCTTGTTTTTTCTAGTTTCCTTGGTATTGTGTTTACATCAAAACAGAGCTCTCTCTTCTTTGTGAAGTCTTTGCCTGTGTGTTTAAATTGGAGGATAAAATATGTACTATGAAAGAGACAATTCATAATTCACTATACAATGGTTAAGTAGATTTACAACACGGTTTCAGGTATACTTACAATCACAATGTAATAACCACACGTCTCCAATCACAAGTATAACACAATGCAGCAATAAGATGGAGAACAATTTGGAACACAATAAGTTATACTAAGCATCGGTCCAAGTGATATCCAGCTCACCCCAGTTATCTTCAGGCACGCCTAAGGCTTTCCACACAGCTTTGGAGGCATCAACTATGTTATTACGACATGGAGGTTGATAGTCATGGTCTTCATCACATCCCATGGTAGAGTCACACTCGTCAACAACCATGGCCCTTACACTTTGCCCATTAGCACTTATGATAATATTGTTGTGGCATCTTCCCCCTCCGCTGTACCATCCAGTCGATAGGGCCACGACAGGTGTGTCGTCTGAGTGATACTGGTTGTCACATTCTGATGGACCCCCACCATCTCCTCCCTTCTGGAAACTGTTTAGAGTGAGCGTTGCCTTTGTATTGCTAGAAACGGAAGGTGAACATTCATAAGTGGTGTAAGACTTTCCTTGAACACAGCAATCAGAGTCATTCTCCTGATTGCATTGTCCAGGAGGAGGTTTTCTGCCCCTAATGTTGCCACTTGGCCTGCAAGACTGAGCATCAACCTCTACAGAGAATGTAGCACTGACAATGAACAACCCAAGAAGCAAGGTTCCGACAATGGAGCTCTTCATTTTTCTTGCTATCCTTCTCTCTTTATTTCCTGCTATTGATGAAAACAGGATAGGGTGATCAGGTTTTTATAAGGTTTTTGCATACTAAGTGCCAACTAAGTTCGTGATCAAGATTTCAACGGTTTGCTACTCATGTATATTTGTACTTCAAATTCTGGTGGTTAAGTTACTCTGCTGACTGCTTGCATGGATTTTGCCAAGAAACCTCATCTGTACGTATCAGATTAGTAGAGCATTTGTCAACGGTAACAGATATCCTTCTTCAAACGTGACTGCCACGAGCTGATGCCTTGGCAGCATTGATACAGCAAGTGCATCTTTTCAGTATTAGTTTTATTTTTCTTGTCAATAAAACAGTGCATTCTTTCCTTAATTAAGAATAAAGATACTATTACCTTACAGGTCATGCACTCTAAACACTGCCCTCATGTCACCATCCGCATTAATTTGTGTTTTCTTTCCACACACATACGGCACGATCCTACGATTTTGGCAGTATTACTCCCATTTAATATGCGAAACGACTTGCTGTCCTCTGCTTGTATGGTCTTTGCAAGAAACCTCATTTGTAATGTACGTATCAGCATTAGTTGTGACAGATTTATGGTAAATTCATTTGATGCTTTCGTCTTTCTATCAACTCATCTGGATGGTTTGGAAGCCTAAATAATTTGAGCCATCCGATAATTCGTAACTATTCCCCACTGGGTCTAGTATATGGTGGTAGCTTTTGAACAGAAAACTTGTAGAAATAAAAGGGGAAATTTTCAACAGATACTGTAGTTTAAATCCATATCATGTTTCACTCATTTATCAGGTTTAAACTAGAGGGATTGAGGATGGTTCTGCCCGTTGATGCTGAATTGGTGAAATTTAAGTGCAACAAGGTGGTAAAAGGAAAATAGCATATGCTTTGGAGGCATGACCCAGTTCAGGGCCTTCTCCTTGATACATGAATTCAGCTAAAACATGCCCTTAAGTTGAACTTATTCTTTCATATTTTGGAGCTGTCTCTGGACTAAAGATTAATTCTGGCGAGAGAAAATTAACTCCAGTTGGTGCAGTCTCTGATAGGTTGGGATGTAAGAAGAAGCTTTTTCCGGTAACTAATTTAGCCCTCCCTTTGGATGCTAACACTTGGGATGCTAACATCCACCGATTTGAAAGAAGTTTAGCTTATTAAAAATGTAACAGCCATGGAGATCTCAAGGCTGTAGTAGTTTATTGAGACTTCGCCAATGTCACGTTGTAATGAACTGTTTGAGCATGTCTTAACATAACCAAGGTGACAGTAAATATAGTTTAGAAGCTAGCTAATACTGGTTTCGTTTTTTCTAAGATTAGGAAACTTAAAACATCAAGGGTATTGGCTGCATGCTGTTGGCATACCGTCTGGCACAGCTTCATCCTTTTTAGTTTAATGAAATTTCATGATTCTCGTATCTGAAAGCTGTGACAGTTTAGTGTTCACTTCAAAGTAACCTCCATAAGCCTTACCCGACATGGAATTTGTTTGAAAATATTAATAAGGTAGGTACAAAGAAGGTAGCACTACCTGTGATATCATAGTTCGGTCAGTATAATGCTTGATCTAGTAATAACTATAGGTACAGAGAATCATGTGCCAAAATTCCACCAGACATGTTCATCCACTAATTCTGCCTCCGGAGAACTGGTAAAGGATAAGTCATAGAAGTCATGGTAAAAGTAGAAAGACAAGTCAAGAAAAGAGTATTTTATGGAGGACTCGGAGAGTTTAGACTTTCTCGGTGATGAACTGATGATCAGTGTTCAAAAAACTCTCATAGGCAGTCAGGTTCATGAAAAAAGATTCCAGCAGATCTGTGCTTGGAAGCTGTCGTCCCGAAGATTTCGGTAGATTTGACATGTGGTGACCATTGTCAACTTCTGTTTATATATGTCTTTCTTTCTTGGATGTGTAGGGATTGGCTTGCAGGGTACCCCGTGTCTTTCCGTGAAGTTTCCTGTGCCATTGTTTCAGGACAAGAATTCCCTCAAGCAATTCAAATCTCTATCTTGACACCCTCAACCTACAGATTACAGTAGGCCTGGTACTTATTTTTTCAACTTCCTTAATTTCATGTCTATGTATTTATAGAGGACAGAATTTGTACTATGGCAGATCATGATTCAGACAGGAAACGCCCACTTTCACATCGTGCACTATAACAAATTCACCATATGTTTTCACATATTTGTACAATCACAACTTACAGGCCACACATGTTTACAATCACAAGTAGAAAGCAAGGCAGAAGTACTAAGCATCGGTCCAAGTAATATCCAGCTCACCCCAGTTATCTTCAGGCACACCTAAGGCTTTCCACACAGCTTTTGAGGCATCAACTATGTTATTACGACATGGAGGTTGATAGTCATGATCTTCATCACATCCCATAGTGGAGTCACACTCGTCGACAACCATTGCTCTTACACTTCGCCCATTACCGCTTATGATAATGTTGTTGTGGCACCTTCCCCCTCCGCTGTACCATCCAGTTGAGAGTGCCACAACTGGTGTGTCGTCTGAGTGATACTGGTTGTCACATTCTGATGGACCCCCACCATCTCCTCCCTTTTGGAAGCTGTTTAAAGTGAGTGTAGCCTTTGTATTGCTAGAAACTGAAGGTGAACATTTGTAGGTAGTGTAAGACTTTCCTTGAACACAGCAATCAGAGTCATTTTCCTGGTTGCATTGTCCAGGAGGAGGCTTTCTGCCCCTAATGTTGCCACTTGGTCTGCAAGACTGAGCATCAACCTTCAGAGAAAATGTGGCACTGATAATGAACAATACAAGAAGTAAGTTTCCAAATCTGAAGCTCTTCATTTTTTCTTCTATCTCTTTCTTTCCTGCTATTGATGGATGCCAAACAGGATAGGCTGGTGGGGTTATATAAGGGTTTCATGTACTAACTGCTAAATTTGGTTTGTGATCAAGACAGGAAAGCTTCGTTAGATATGTAAAAAGTTCAGTTGTGGTTGTTAAGTTAATTTGCTGACTTCTCATTTGGTTTATTGCCAACAAACAACTTGAAATGAACATCAGATCATCGTGATGATCAACAGTAAAAGATATCTCTCTTCAAACGTGGCTGCCAAGGACTGATGCCTTGGCAGCTTTGATACAAGGAGCACATCTTTTGGTTTTAGTTTTCCTTTTCTTGTTGGTAGAATAATGCATTCCCTCATCTGTTAAATAAAGATACATATACCTTACGAGTGATACATTTCAATAACTGTCCTCATGTCAACATTGGCATCAATTTATTAAGTTTTAAACTCAAATACATTTGGCAGGGTTGTACTGTGTTGGAAATATTACTTCAATCTAGCATGGCAAGAAGAGTTGCTCTTCACGGCTTCTTTTCTTTAAGCACCCGCTTTGGTGTAACTATAGTTATGACAGATATAGGCTAAAATTCACCTGATGCTTTCAGTCTTCCAAAAAATCAGCTGCTAAAACTGGGAGTGTGAAGTAACTTAAGCCAGCACCAAAAACTGATTATTTTCTCAGTAGAAAAGCTGATTATAGGAAAGTTGATTTGCAATTAAGCTTCCTATATGATTCAAGAACAATTTGGACTGCATTTAGACTCTTGAGGTCCATTAGGGCTATAGACGTGTCCAAGATACGGTTCATTTTCAGTGCTTAGATGAAGTGCCACTTAGTACTGACATACCACGGTAGCATTTGAACAGTTATAAAAGGCAACTTCAGTGAATGCTTAACTGAAATTCATATCCCAGTTTAACAAGTTGAACTAAAATTACTTGTTATAGTCTTCAGATAATCCTCGTGTCTTAATTATTTTTGCGCATCATTGCATATTAGGTGTGTATGGCATCAACTTCACAATCCCATTGTATTCATCACTACCATCAAAGTACTTTTGTTCTGCTAAGGAACTCGAACAAGATGAGAAGGTTGCAACTCCATGTGGATTGAGTACATTTAGCAAATTTCCAGATGATCCCCCTTTATAATTCTATCTATCGCATACTCATTTTCTCGGCTCAGCGGGAATCAGATACCCTTTAGGACATTACTATCTACCTAGGAAGCACGGACACCTCTCCTGGGTGGAGGTATGGTGTCCTAAACGGACGGACACCCCGACACCCTCCTGGCTGGGGCAACGGGTTTACTCTGATCATGCTGTCATGGTGTGGTCAGTCTTCTCAGACAGGTAGAGCGACGCTGTGCGAGGCAGGCAACGCGAATTTGGGAATCGGGAGTCCAACGGAGAACTGGTATTTTGGGACTCCCTGGTGACGTGTCACTCCCAGGGGACGACATGTGGCACTTTATGACATAAGCACACTGTTTCCTATAAATAGTGAACTTTATGACTCAAAAAGGGATTCTTGTTCATTTCTCACAAAATCACTTTCTCACTCTAGAATTTGAGAGCTCTTGGATTCTAGAGAGAAATACAAACTGGACATAACTTTGGACCATAACTTTGGACCGTAACATTAGACCCCGACTCGGACCTTGACTTGGACTGTCGACTGCCGGCCCTGTTAGTCTCAGCCTTGTCTTCGCAGCACTGCCACTCCTTACGGCCTGTCTGGGAAGCCTTGCTCTCTGCCCTTACTCCGCCCTCACTGTCTCTCGCTTTGCATACGTGGAAGCTGACTCGGACTGCAACCTTTGTGGCACCTCCACGTAGGTACGAACTCACTTTCCTTGGCATCAGAAGGTATGCTACTGATCGATCATGTCAAATTTCATATTGCTTTGCAGATTAGATGTAACTTGTAATTAAAGGCTAGTTTACCTCAAGGGTCTAAACCCAGTTGAATTGTACCGGAAGAATATAGAAAGCTAATGGAACTGAAAACACAAACATGCAGGATCTAGTGGGAAATAGTCATGAATTAACGACTGGCGCAAGTTACTTTAGGCTTGTAAACCAACCAGGTGAGTTAATAAAAAATGAAAGGGTCTCAATTTTACCGTAAATCTGTCACAACTATTGCTACACCAAATGTGTGTGTTTAAAGACAGAAGAGGAGGACAGCAAGTCATCATTTCATATTAAAATGGAGTAATACTGCCAACACAATACAATCCAGCCATACGTGACCAATAAAACATGTATCAAATCTGACAGGAAAAAATAAAACTAAAACTAAGCAGATGCACTCCATGTATCAATGCTGCCAAGGTATCAGTCCGTGGAGTCACGTGTGAGAAAGAATATCTGTTTCTGTTGACCAATGTTTTTATAGACTGATCTGATACATTCAACAACCGTTTCTTGCAAAAAAACCAAACAAGCAGTCAGCAGAGTAACATAACCACCAGAAGTACAAGTTTACTTAACTAGAAAAGCGCTGAAACGTTGATCCAAACATAATTGGCATTTAGTATGCGTAAACCTTATAAAACCTTACTGCCCTATCCTGTTTTCATCAGTAGCAGGAGAGAAAGAGAGAAGATATAGCAAGAAAGATGAAAAGCTTCAGCATCAGAACCTTGCTACTTGTGTTGTTCATTACAAGTGCTACATTCTCTCTAGAGGCTGCTGCTCAGTCTTGCAGGCCAAGTGGCAACATTTGGGGCAGAAAGCCTCCTCCTGGACAATGCAACCAGGAGAATGACTCAGATTGCTGTGTTCAAGGAAAGTCTTACACCACTTACAAATGCTCACCTTCGGTTTCTAGCAACACTAAGGCGACGCTCACTCTAAACAGTTTCCAGAAGGGAGGAGATGGTGGGGGTCCATCAGAATGTGACAACCAGTATCACTCAGACGACACACCAGTTGTGGCACTGTCGACTGGATGGTACAGCGGAGGGGGAAGGTGCCACAACAACATTGTCATAAGCGCTAATGGGCGAAGCGTAAGGGCAATGGTTGTCGACGAGTGTGACTCTACTATGGGATGTGATGAAGACCATGACTATCAACCTCCATGCCGCAATAACATAGTTGATGCCTCAAAGGCTGTGTGGAAAGCCTTGGGTGTGCCTGAAGATAACTGGGGAGAGCTGGATATCACTTGGACCGATGCTTAGTATTCCTTATTGTGTTTCAAACTGTTGTTCCATCTTGTTCTGCCTTGCTTTTACAAAATGGCTGTAAATATATGTGCAACCATGTTGGAGATCTAGTAAACCAGTGTATAGTGAATTTGTAAACTCTGAGACGTGCAAGTGGCTTTCCTTTTCTGAATTATACTTCTCCACTCTCGTAGTACGGACTATATCCCTAGTTTAAACATACAGTCAACTAAATGCTGGTTCAGGCTTAACAACTTGGGTTAATTTAAAGTGAGCCATAAAACTGTCACAGCTACTAGCTTCTGTCAAATTTGAAAGGATGAAGCTGGGCCATATGGTAACGCCAACAGCATGCAAGCCATTACTTTGGGGATTTAAGTGTCCTAATTTTAACAGACAAAAGGAAAGCAGTATATTAGCTTCTGAACTACCAGTTACCGTGACCTTGATTATATTTCTAGACATAAACAAATCATTCCTGAGTGAAAAAAAAGGAAGTATCAATGAAGTACTACAGCTGTCAGATCTCCAAGGCCACGATATTTCCATTTCAAGAGCAGCACGAATTATTCAATATCCTATTGTTACACAGGACTTGGCTTAGAGAGAATACAATACATTAATACTCCTTGTATGCATCCTTGTTTACAACAGTCCAAAACTAGAAACAGTTTCCATGGTTGCCTTGAGATCAATCCATGGCACTAACATGTAGTTTTGGCAAACGTTTCTCAACTTCACCACTTTCATAGAACACCATCTATGGGAAGAACCATCCAGAATTTTTCTAGTTTAACCCTGATAAAGAAGCCCATCAATTTCAGTTACAGCATAAACTGGATTTTTCTTTAATACTGTTCAAAAGCTACCATGATAGTGAAAATGAGTAGGTGCGAACATTAATTTTCAAGTAACTTTACAAATGAGCTAACCCCAGTTAAATGAGCATCCTTGGAAGGATCTATTAAGGCTGATGGAGAGTCTAATCCCAGTCAAATTTGTACTGGAATCCTATAGCAAATTTCCTACATGCATGCTAGATCTATTGAGAAGCAATCATGGGGCTGTCATAAGTTTCTTTGGGCTTCCAACAAAGTAGCAGTGTCATTGGAATGACAGAAAGAGTCAGGTGAATTTTACCATAAATCTATCACAACTATAGTTACGCCAAACATGAGTGCTTAAAGAAAAGAAGCAATGAAGAGAAACTCTTCTTGTCATGTTAAAATGAAGGAAAAATGCCAACATACTACAACTCCGCCGTTACGTAGTTGAATAGAAAACTTAGCAAATTGGTGCCAATAGTGACTTGAGGACAACATAGTATAACCGTGCCGTTTGTATAGATTGGTACATGCTAGATCTATTGAGAATGCATTTTTCTATTAATAACAAAACTAAACTAAACTAATACTAGAAATTAAAGATGCTCTCCATGTACCAAAGTTCCCAAGAAACCAGTCTGTGGGAGTCACGATTGAAGAACGATACGTTTGACTGTTGATCAAGCTCGAGCTTGCTCTGTTGTTTATTAGAAATTGTCCATTGGCAAAAACCAAACGAGAAGTCAGCAAATTAATTAACATGCACACCGAGAATAATTCCAAACTTGATAACAGACGTATCTGTCATTAAGTTTGTAAAACCCCTATAAAACCTAACCAGCATATCCTGTTTGGCATTCATTATTAGCAGGAAGAAAGGAAGGATATAAAGAAAAATGAAGAGCTTCAACTCTGGAACCTTGTTTCTTGTACTGTGTATTATCATTGCAACGTACTCTCAAAAGGTTGATGCTCAGTCTTGCAGGCCAAGTGGCAACATAAAGGGCAGAAAGCCTCCTCCTGGACAATGTAACCGGGAGAACGACTCTGATTGCTGTATACAAGGAAAGTCTTACACTACTTACACATGTTCACCTTCAGTTTCTAGCAATACCAAGGCGACGCTCACTCTAAACAGTTTCCAAAAGGGAGGAGATGGTGGGGGTCCATCAGAATGTGACAACCAGTATCACTCAGACGACACACCAGTCGTGGCCCTATCCACTGGATGGTACAGCGGAGGGGGAAGGTGCCACAACAACGTTATCATAAGCGCTAATGGGCGAAGTGTAAGGGCAATGGTTGTCGACGAGTGTGACTCTACCATGGGATGTGATGAAGACCATGACTATCAACCTCCCTGTCGTAATAACATAGTTGATGCCTCAAAAGCTGTTTGGAAGGCCTTAGGTGTGCCCGAAGATAACTGGGGTGAGCTCGATATCACTTGGACTGATGCTTAGTATAACTTACTGTGTTTCAAATTCTTGTCCATCTTATTCCTGCGTTGTTTTCTACTTGTGATTGTAAAAATATCGTTTCTACATTGTGATTGTAAATCTATGTGAATCCGCGTTGTAAATGCACTTAAGCATTGTATAGTGAATTTGTAACAGTATGTGATAGCATAAATGGAATACGTTTCGTTAAATATGAATTCTCTCTCATGGTACAGATTCTATCCTCTAATTTAAACACAGAGAAAGACTTTGCTAACAGGGAGGAAGAGAGAGAACTTTTTCAATGTAAACACTATGTCAAGGGAACTAGAAAAGCAAGTGTTCATGCCTTCTGTAGTCTTCATAGGGGTTTTTATTGTTCCTGAAACTCCAAATAAAGACACAGGAAACTCTGCTAGCCATTCCTACACATTGCAGGGAAAGGAAAGATACACAAATGGACTTTTGACAATCCTCATCACAGAGAAAATGGACAGAAATCATGGTGATGAAAGCTAAACTCTTTAATCCTCCATGCATTACTCTTTTCTCCCCTTGTATTTCTACTTCTCCAGTACTAGTAAGCCTATGACGTAAACCTTTCCCAGTTCTCCGTAGTCAGAATCATTTGATGAACTTGTTTGGTGGATTTTTCAACACGTGATCCTCTGTCCCTCTGGTTAAATTCAAATATAAATTAGAAGCTTTTTCTTTCAAGCATGTCGTAACTCCTTTTGGAGCGAGTGGAATAGATATAGATATTACCTAAGGCACGTATTATTTGATTGAGATGTAAGGTCCGATGTGAAAGTTTAAAGCTTCATTCATGCTAGATCAAGCATTACTATGACATCATAGCCAGTGTTCCCTTCATTGACATCATCTCATTAATAATTTCGAGCAAACAGATATTGGTTCAGGCTTACGGCCAAGGTCAATTCATGTAAACAATAAACCTCTGTCACAGCTGGGGATACTAAAAAAAAAAAGGGCTTTTGTCAAATTTTGAAGGATATTGTCATACAGTAGTGCCAACAGCATGCATGCCATTATCTTTCGGTTTTTAAGTGTCCTAATTTTAACAGACGAAGGGAAGCCCATATTAGCTTATAAATTATAGTTATTGTCACCTTGATTACTTCTTAAGGCGTAATCAAACAATTTATCGCAAAGAGGAAAAGCCGAAGTTTCAATGAAGTACTACAGCTTTGAGACCTCCAAGGCTACAACATTGCAATTATGTCAAAGAGCGATGCCAATACTTCAGCACAGTACGAATTATCCCTTAGGCTATTGTTATACCGGACCTAGAATTGAAATACAATGTATTAGTACTCCTAATATGCATCCTTGTAACAACAGTCCAGAACTATAAACTCGTTCCATGGTTGCCAAGATATCAGTGCTTGGCCGTTCGCTCTATACCATTTGAAAACTTGTGACTGCAGCGACTATAAACACTTACCTAGCAAACTTTTTGATCTCTAGGAGCGGATTTCGCTTTTTGCTTCAGCAGCCTTTCTATAATCCTTAGTCATGGCCTGCTTGAAATTGGAACAGGCATTCTGATAATAACAAAAGTCCAGAAATATCTGAACCCTAAAAGTTTCAGAAGTATAAGATTCACAAAATTATGACTACCTATGAACCTTAAAACCTGCTTGCATCGTGCATACAATGTAGAGGGAAAGAAAGAGAGAGGGAGCGGCACTATCAACTGGTTGGTTCAGCGTGCAGGGAGTAGGTGCTACAATAACATCATGATAAGTTCTAATTAATGGGCAGAGTGTGACAGCCATGGTTGTGGATGAATGTGACTCTACTATGAGTGTGAAGAAGACCATGGCTGTTAGCCTCCATGGGGTAAGAACATCGCCTACTCTTCCAAAGCTGGAAGGAAAGCCATAGGTGTTCCTGGTGATAACTGGAACCAGCTAGATGGATATCACTTGGTCAGATGCTTAGCAATATTTCCTTGTGTTTCTAATAGTTGTCAATCTTGTTTGTCCAGTTTTACTAAACCACCTTAATGAATTTAAGATTGATCTTGCAAAATACAGTATTATTCGATGCTCCAATGCAAATACAACAAACGAAAGAAGGAAAGTTGTTTATAAGATTTTCTCAAAATCAGTAAGTTGAGAGAATCACATCATCTGTTAATGAAACTTTCCATGCATTCTTGTTTTTTTGTTCTCCTGGGGAAAGAATTATCTAATTTAGGTCAAGTTTAATAAACGAAAATGAGTCTCTCTGCGGAAGACTAGTCTTAGCCAGGAAGAACACTAGCACAAGATACAGTACTTGAATGAAACACAAAAGTTTTTAGGTCTGTTTGTCAACTCTGCATACTTGCTACTTGAATTAAGTTACCATGTTAGGTTGAAGATTCTTTTGGATCCACATCTACCTCCTTTGGAAACATTCAAGGAGACAAGCTAACTGGTTGTGGACATGCCTCTTGTCTCAAGTTTTAGGGCATTTAGCTTAGTTTCAGGTTTACAAAGATTGATCTTGGAGCTTCTTGCAGAAGACAGGATTGTTAAAATTCGCATGAACATATTAGGTTTTCAAGTTCAAAGCCCAGATGTTCGATGATTAAGATCAATGTGATGTGTAACTGGATTTACTCTCCACCTCTGTGGCCATGGATCTCAAGGAGGGAATTTTCCTATCCCCAAGGATTGCAAGCTGGGATTCAACTTCTGCTTGCTGACATCAAATGAGGAAAAATCAGAGTGGAACGGATGACAACCCTCTTAAAGTATGAGGCTCAAGAAATACCTTCCCTTTAAGTTTCCAAAGTATGAGGCTCAAGAAAGAAAGTGCATATCAGTAAACTTACATGACTGAGGCTCTGTCTTTCCTAATGGATTAACGCCTACTCGTGAACCGATGACAACCCTCTTCAAAAAAAAATATCAAGAACCAATGCTGGAACGAGAACAAAATCTTCAATTCGTTTCCTTATTAACTAATTGGCAAAATAAAGCAATAGAATAACTTCTGAAACATTTGACAACAAAATATGACTTAAGATTACAACAATCTGAGATAGCCCGAATTTTGTCTAAACAAGTGCAGAATTTGAACCCGCAGATGAAGTTCCATTGCAGACTGCTGCAACAGTTGCTTTTGAGTACGATCATCTGGTAGTAGCTTAATAATACACACGATCAAAGATACTGTTATTTTCGATACCAAAGATGCACCAGTACAAAGTTATTGTTTACATGTAACAAACGATAAACATTCGTAACTAAAGATGAAAAGTTACAGCAAACAATGGGTGCTCTGAGAGAGCAAACAGAGCAGGGCAAGTCTTCTTGTCATTGTAAGAAGGAAGTAATAATGTCAACATAGTAGAACCCTGGAGTTAGTATTTGACAAGAAAACTTGGCAATTTGATGCCGATGGTGTCATAAGGACCATTATTAGATTGTGTTAACATCAAATGAATTAGTATCTTTGCCTCTAATAAAGGAAAGAGTGCAGTATTTTATCAACAAGAAAAAGAAAACTAATACAACTACCGATAAGCACTCCATGTATGAATGCTGCCAAAGTATCACTTATCAGTCCGTGGTAGTCACGATATAAAGAAGGAATCTGTTGACCAATGTCTTGATGATCTGATACGTACTGCAAATGTTTGTTCATAGAATCAAATGAGGAGTCAGCAGAATAACATAACCACCACAAGTACACGTTCGCTTGTCTATCAAAGCTTTCGAGTCATGATCACAAACATATTTGGCGTTATGTATGGGAAACCTTATATAGTCTAACCAAATCATCATGTTTGTCATTCATCAACAGCAGGAAAGAGAGAGAGGAAGTACAGCAAGAAAGAAATGAAGAGCTTCCGCGTTGGAACCTTGCTTCTTGTGTTGTTCATTATCAGTGTTACATTCTCATTAGAGGTTGATGCTCAGGCTTGCAAGCCAAGTGGAAACATTAGGGGCAGGAAGCCTCCTCCTGGACAATGCAACCAGGAGAATGACTCTGATTGCTGTGTTCAAGGAAAGTCCTACACCACTTACAAATGTTCACCTTCAGTTGTTAGCAAGACTAAGGCGACGCTCACGCTAAATAGTTTCCAGAAGGGAGGAGATGGTGGGGGTCCATCAGAATGTGACAACCAGTATCACTCGGACGACACACCAGTCGTGGCACTATCGACTGGATGGTATAGCGGAGGGGGGAGGTGCCACAACAACATTGTCATAAGCGCTAACGGCAGAAGTGTAAGGGCAATGGTCGTCGACGAGTGTGACTCTACTATGGGATGTGATGAAGACCATGACTTTCAACCTCCATGTCGGAATAACATAGTTGATGCCTCAAAAGCTGTGTGGAAAGCTTTAGGGGTGCCTGAAGATAACTGGGGTGAGCTGGATATCACTTGGACCGATGCTTAGTTTTATATGTTTGTGCTTCAAATTTCAAAATGTTGTTGTCCATCTTGCTTCTGCATTTTCTTCAAATTGTGATTGTGAATATATGTGAAATCTATTTAACCATTGTATAGTGAACTTGGAATAGTCTGATATGTGCAGATTGGATTCCTTTTATGAACTATGTGAATCGTCTCTCGCGTAGTACAAAAACTCACAGACAAAAACTTCTCTTAGCAGACTGTGCTAGCAATATGCCGTACCTTGCAGAAAGAAAATTAGGAACAGAGATTCTTGAAACAAATTAGGTATTAAGATTTTTGAAACAATGTCAAAGGAAACTCCAAGATTGGAATTTGTGGCACTCAGCTTCTAAGGAGACAGGAAACTCTGCTAGCCATATCTGTACCTCGCAGAAAGAAAAACAATACAAACAGAAGTTTTACATAGCAAAAGCCTTAATTTGCCTTTGAATTTTTTTATTTGGGAAACTGATCATCGCAGAGCAAGTCTAAACTCTTGAGTCCCTTATAGTTTACTCTTTTCTACCCTTTTTTCATTACAACGTTACTAACAAGGCTATGACTTAACATTTTCCAGTTATCCACAGACAGGATCAAAGGGTGAATTTGCCTCGACTCACAATCCTCTGTCCCTCTAATTTCTCTCCGTCGCGGACCTAGAAGTTTTGGCCCGTGGGTACCAACTGATGCTCCTAAGGTCCATTAAGCAAAGTTTCAAATTGCAGGCGGAATTCAAATAGTTCAAATGGTACAAAGTAGATGAATAACCAATTAACAACGATTTTATGGCTGCCTAGCATTTAGCAATTCACAATAAACAAGACTCAGAAGGGAATTTTTATTCCCGGTAGCATCTGTAATTACTAAGAGAAGAACAAGAGACACATGAAACTCCAGATGACTCAAACAAACAAAAAAAACACAAATTCAGTACAGTTGATCTCTGATACTTACTGATTGTGGGAGATGATAAAATTGTTAAATATTAGATGTACTAGCAGCTAGCTAATGGACCGTGCGATGCACGGGTAGAGATGTAATTTGTTTTCTCATTAATCGTATATTATAATATAGTTAATAATGCTTTTAAGTTAAAAAAATAAATATAATGACTTTCACTGCATTGATGCATATATACATAATAAATCATAATAATCAAAATTACTCATTTTGGTACATCACTATGCTAATAGATTATATCAATTTATCTAAAACTACTATGAAAGTGAAAATATATTTAGTTTTCACTGACATTCTAATTTTCTAATTCTTTATATCCTCCTATAATTATTATGTAATATGTATTGTTAGAAATGATATTTTACTACGTGATTTTTAATAAAAGAAATGTCAAATGATGGCTTTGAATTTAGATTTGTAAAATTTAGTGGGCACATTTGCATATAGTTTTGTAATCGTCCAATTTTTTTATATACTCAAAATTATTAATAATATTAATGTTAAAACGTACAAAATAAAGCATTCAAAGAGTAAAGCATGCAATAAATAATCAATTATTGCACATCAAATTATAATTTTACTCTATTTTCAAGTAATGTTAGCACTAATTTTAGTTTTGTACAAAAAAAGTGATCGAGCTTACACATTCAAGAAACCAAACATATATATATATATATATATATATATATATATATATATATATATATTAACCGTTGAATGAACTTTTTATCAATATTCCATCTGAGTAAATGTAGGCATTTTCTTCTTTTTCATTTTACAGTTCACATCATTGATCAACATTCTCATTTTGTGGATGATTTGATATAGTTGATGATTACTATTAAATTGAATGCAAAACTCATAAAAGAGGGTAAAAAGGGCACAAACCATTATTTAGTAAATCTTTGGGTAGACTTAAATAACTCCCTAATAACATGCCGTGAAACTTTGTATAGAAAATAAAGCACGTGGAGCTATTCCACTTACTTTCAAATAAACACCCTTTAAAAATGTAATATTAAATATAAAAAGAGATTAAATAACATTATGTATATGCGTTTAATTATTTTCTTCAAGGTCACTTTTGATGATTTTTTTACCATCTGTATGATTTATTCTTGAAGATTTTCTAAGACAGTCAATTTAAACATATGCGTATATTATAATACTAATGATTATTTTAATTGATCATAAAAATTTTAGAGTGTTTTACAAAAGTTTTGCACATGATTGATGTTAAACAGTTATAAAAGAAGAAATCTTTTATCTTGTGAAGTATTAATATTAAAATTTCACATATGATTTTCATAATTTACCTTGGTGATATTTTGTGTTGTTGTTTTAAATTTTTTTGAGATGTTAATAGTGAAATTTAAGGCCTACTATGTACATTTTACAGTTATTAGTCAATTAAATTTATCATAAAAGTGTCATAGTGTTTAATAAATTTTTTGCAAAAGATTGAGATAAATAATCATATAATGATGATTATGCTTATTGTCAAATAGACTATTAATGATTGATTGAGTTTATATTAGATAATATGCTTAAGTGATTACAACTTCGAACTTATGAGCTATATTGGTTTAGTTTTTTACTTCACATACTATTGGAAACATTTTTTTTTTGTATTTAAATTTATTTAAGCTTTAGTAATCAAATTAAACCTAACAACTTAATGAGTTGATGACGTGAACCTTTAGAATGTGTGGTTACTTAGTTAAAAAATAATTTGTACAGTAGCCTGCTATTTTTATATCTTAAAGTACTATTGAAAATTAAGTCATATTAGGTTTAATTCTTTTTTTTTTGGCATCTATTAGAGAATGTGACTTATAAAAGAGTTTGAGGTTATATAATTAAAACTAATTTTTTTAACTATGCTCTTATTTTGATTTATCAAAAATACTTTTAAGTTTCGTATATTTCGTAAAGAGAAAAGATGGTTAATATTTCTCATGTATACATTTGTCAGATTTCATTTTGTTATATTTAAGTACTTTCAAGGTGTTATTAGTCAAAATTCAAGGCCTAATAAGAATGTATAGATTGATTAGATAGAAATTAAAAATATGTAAAATTAATATTCTAGTTTTATAGTTAAGGTTTACAAAACTTCGGCCAAATATACCCACAAAATGTTTAGCATAAACCACTGTAAAAACTTAAGAAGTAGGATTGTAAATATTTTTCATATTTAAAGTCTATTTAAGTGCTAGTAATCAAATTAAATTCTAGTAAGTTTACCAATTAATGATGCAAAGTGCTACACATTGTCACATTAGAATAATATTTTTTTCAAACTTTATTTTAAAGAGAAGTGGTACATATTGTAGTTGCAATACCTAATTTGTAAGTTGAGATCTGATGTCTTGCTCGTCAAAAAGACATAGTCTTGTACAAAAACTTTTACACGTGAATGAAGTTAAAATAATTACGAATTAATTGATTATGCCTACATTTTGTATGACAGATTGGAAATGGAACTTTGTAAAAGTACAAATTTTTTATCTTAAACTTACTTTGTTTTGCTATATAGATTTATGGTTCTTCCTTGTCGAAAATTTTAGCTGGTAATAGTCAATGTTAAGTCCTAATGGGTTAGTTTAATGATTTAGTATAGAAATTCTCTTGCTTGTGAGATACAATGTTTTTTTTTAATATATAATCTTGTCTCTCATACCATTACGTTTCTTTTTCATTTGAGGTTCGTTAAGGTGCTAGCAATTTAACTAACTGTTACAGTAAAAGTTAGTTTATTGATGATTAAAAGTGTTTATGACTTGTACTCGTAGATTTATACTTTGTTTATATGCATTTAGAGAGTACATGAGTTATATTTTACAATTTGAGATTACTCACCTAAAAATAATTAGTGAAGATTTGCATATTTTGAGTACTTTTAAGGTTTTAAGTCATTTTTTTGTTGTGCATTTTAATTGCATTTTTGGGAGTATTTTTTATTTCTATTTTGGAGTTTAAACTTTAATAATTATTACATTTTTGCACATAAACAACTATTTTGATATGTTGTGCAATCTTGATCTTTAATGTTCGTACATGAGCTTTTGTATTTTACATTTATGATACTTTAATTTACTATTTGAAAGTATTTTTGCGATGCTAACAGTCAAAGTTAAAGCCCTAATATGTATAATCTAAATTCGATAGAGTTTTAGAATTGATTTTTTCAGTTCAATAAGGTTTACTAAAATTCGGAAAATTACCTAGAAATTTTTAATAAAAATCATAGTAAGTACTAATAAGTAGGAGTGAAAAAAAGGAAAAAAAAAACACCAAAACAAAAATAGGATGATGTTTTGCATAACAAAAAGAGGTAATATATATATATATATATATATATATATATATATATATGTATGTATATACATGCGCTAAGAAAAGCTTACTTTTTAATTTGTAAAGATTAATCAAGTAATTTCATATATGATTTTCGTTGTTTACATTTGTTTTAAGTGTTTTTAAGAAGTTAGTAGTCCACATTGAAGTCTTTTTGGATTATGTAGAGCTTTAAAAGAAGTAGATTTAGTTTTTTAATTTATACGATTTTTGAAAGTCGGGCCAATGGTATCATACTAAAAAATTAGTAATAGGGTATGATTTTCGTATTTTACATTGTTGAGATTTTATATTGTTATTTTAAAGTACTTTTGAGATTTTTATAATCAAAATTAAGGCCTAATGTACAAGTATATTGATTAGGTAGAGTTTTAAAAGGTGTATAATTAGTTTCATAGTTTTATAAAGTTTAAAAATATTGGATAAATTACACCTACGAAATTTTATATAGAAATTATGGTAAAGAGTTAAAAAGAGTAGAAAAGAAAAAGAATACCAAAACAAATAGGATTCTTGAATTTTATTTTATGTATCTAATTCAAAAGAGTTGGACTCTAAATAAAGAGACCAACTAAGTTAGGGGACTACTACATGCAAAGTTGAAGCTTATATGGCAGAAAAAGAATGTTCTTAAAAAGTCCTACTTGTCGCAAAGATAGAGTTCCAAAAATTCTACGTGTCGCAATTTTATACAAAGGTTTCAACTTTTTATATATACTAGCTAATGCACTCGTGCGAATGCACGGGACACGATACAATTTGGATTTATGATAAATGTATGGGCTAATACATGATATATTTTAACAATAATAGTCGACATGGCTTAAGTATGTAAGTTTCTCCCACAAATTAGTCCACTACGTAAGATCTAAGAATTGCATTGACAATAACTATTAAAACGGGGAGAACCTTTAAGCCTAAATTTTTGTTATACACTATTCTATCATCTAAAAGTACTTTCAAGGGAAAAGATGCGCTCCTTTTTTATCTTCTTGTTTTCACCGGCATTTTTGTTTTGTAGTCCCTTTTTATCTTCTTTCATTCTTTTTGTGTACTTGTAAAGAATGTATACATATTTGTATTATGATAGACCTACCACATTGCCTCTTTTAGTGACAAAAAGATGTGGGCTTAGCAAAATAAGTTTTAGAGTTAAATTATATTCACCATTGTTTTTCCCTTTTTTTGTTTAAATATTGGCAAATCCATAGGTATCCTATAGTCACACCTTATATCTTCTTTCATGAGAAGCACATATGTTGAAATAATTGCAGTTATACATACATGGGCTACCGAAGTTATTATTGAGAAATTGTTCCGACCACAATTCGGAATACATATTGGTTAAACCTATAAAGTAACTATTGGCCAAACAAAAGTTTTTTTTTATTACTTTTCATGGGTACCAAAACATGATTGAAGAGAAACGCGTTCTAGTAAAAACTTGAAGAGTTCCTAGTTGTAGGATATGTTTTACAAAACGTGAAGTTTTGTCAAAGATCTAAATTAGACTTATTAGTTAATCAGATTTACCATTTGCCAATTAGAATTACGAACTTCAATTGTCCACCAATCCTACACCTATACTCCAGCACCGTAGTGTTACCATTTCCTTTACCATAACCACCACTTCTGTCGTATCCCCACTGGCCTTTATGTACAACATTGTCCCCGTCAACCACCGCCATTGCCGCAAAAGTAAAACCATTCAGACATGAAGCATCACTTGCGCCTTTATTGTCACTGTGGCATCTTCTTCCACTGGCTTGCTAGCATCATTAGTATAACAACAATCATGGAACCCAACATTTTTATCCCCACATTGTACCAACTGCGTAATTTTTGGCAATATTTTCGTTTATTCATCACACTCATTCTTAACTTCTCCTTCCCTAATCATTTTCAATTACCTCTTATAATTTAATTTTACAAAAGGAAGGACTCCAAATCAAGTGAGACATGTTAGACTTAAAAAGATTAGTGCTCGAGTACGCAAACTCATGAAAAAGCTTACAAAACATAAATTTTTCTCCAAAGTAACTTTTTAGCAATCCGAAAGGTTTAACTCTATTGATTTAAGGTTGTGAAAATGTTTTTCAACTTAAGTCTGTTGCTGTTCTTAGTTTTCTTTCCTTGGTCCAGAAAAGTAAAGTAACTTAAAGCTACAGTAATAAAATAGATAGCAATAAATTAATAGAGTTAATGACACGATTACTTCCCAAATACCATTGATGAACAGTATCCCGAAGATAACATCGTTAGAAACAGTTCTTTTAAGTCACCTCGAATGGCAACTTGAAGAAGTTGATTATGTTCAGAATGTAATTTACAGAATGTTCTTCAAAAAGTACCTAGAACATTACTGACAATGTGGACTGAAGGTAGAAATATTGATCAAGGTGCCAATGGGTTTAATCTTCAAGTGTTGCAAGGTGTCAATGGAGTATTTATTCTTTTTCCTTCAAATAATCCAGATTAGTATTTCTGTAAATCTAATACCTTTTTAATCTTGCAAAATTAATACATGGAAAGAGGAAGTAAAACAAAATGTAAATACACATATTGAATGATAAATTACAACTGAGCAAGTTATTTAACTGTGCCTGTGTCATTGACTTGGATTCATGTTTTTTCTTAGCAAGTTATTTGTAGCATAATTGTATAGCAAAAAAATTTATATTTATGAACAAATGCTTCTTAAAATGTGTGGAATTGAAATGGAGATTTTGCTGCTAACGGGTGTGCACACCTTAAAGGTGTGGGTGTGCACTTACCGCAAATGATATCTCTTTGTCTAAGTAACATCTAGATTAAGAGAAAAGAATATGAGGATAACATTAGCTAAATTTACCACTCTAGGTAGTTATTGCTAAAAAATGTGTGTACTAAGAATTTTAGATTGACCACAAATTTTTTTTGGAAGGTTTCGAGTAGCAAAGAAAGTTTCATGCCCAAAGGACCTACTCAAGCTTAAACTGTATACATGAATAAAGTTCCACCTCTAATCATGTATGTAAAAGTTTGAGATGCTATCAAACAACAAAAAAAAAGGGTAAAAGGAAAAACGGTGTTTTAATAATATTGCAATAGTTATTGGAGTTGTCAATGCGGCTCTCGCATAAGTTCGTATAAAGGTGTTAATAGATATTGGTGATAAAACATTGTATTTAGAACAACTTTCAGAGTGATCGATAAATTTTTTTGGAAAAAGCATATCCAATCGAATTCTGGCATATTTTGACCTTGATGAGCATTTAACCAGTAGCATGTTTATCAACGTTATCTCTTAATTAGTTAGTGGAATAGGTTGTGAGAGGATGGTTCCAGCCTTAGTATGCCATTTCGCATCCTTATTCGTTATTAGAAGGTTAACGATTTTGACTAACTAATATTTGCACGATAAAAGTGAAAGAGAAAGCATATAACAGGGTGGAAATATACAGAATCCATGCATGATATAAATAAACATAATCCAATAAATCATGCCTGATCATACTCGGTTGGGCGCCTTCAATGGCTTGCCTTCACTAGAATGGGTGACAACATGTGCACAAGTTCATTTGAGACTCCTTCCACTATTCTTTTGAGAAACTTCATGTTATCCCTGGTAGTTCACAATGATATGAAAAAAACAACATATGACATAATATATAACGAACTTTGTAGCAAATATCAGTTAAAAGAGTATATAGAGCACAAGTTTATGGTTCAAGAAGCTAGATGAGCAAACTTAATGAAAATTAACCTTCTTACTTTGACCTCTAAATTTGATTTGGGGTGGAATGCCGAATAACAAATGGATGATAATCTGTTTGCATAATGTATCCTTTGTGTGACTTTTCAATTTCTCTTTGCTCCATTCTCAAATATAAAATCTAAGCTTGCGGTTGAATGGACAAAAGTTGGATCACTGTAGGATAGAAATTCTTTGAAGTTGCTAGGTTTGCTCTGGAGTCAAAGGTAACCAGTAAATGTTTTGGCGGCAAATAGATGGCAAATAGATACTAGTCGCTTGGGAATTAGTATAGCCACAAATGCCTCTTTTTGTGGTTGAATTCTAGAGAATCCTATGTTGTTATACTCTCCATATAGGTCAATGAATTTGTACATGAAAAATGAAAAAGAAAGCAATAAGTTCGGAGAAACGTTACCAATACTTAGCTACATGTTGGTTGTGGAGTGCTACCCTCCACGTTTTGACCTTCTCCTTCCACGTTTTGACCGACCTGCTCCTCTTCAAACCACCTTGAATGCGTCTCAAATATAATGAAGGCCCCTTTTGCATGTGGACCTCGTATATGGGATAATAAGTATCAATTTTATTAAAACAATATTACGGAGCTCCTTGACTGTCTCATTGCTTTCTACAAATCTAAACTACTGTCTTCTTCTCTTCATAGCTCACTCCCGCTAGAAAGTTATGGAAGCCAGCATCAACCAAAGCTTTAAACAGGGACTCGACAAAGTGGATTTCTGGGGCTGAATTGTAGTTAGGGGTTGGGGTGTGCAAATCTTATCTTCCTCCATGTTGGGGCGATAGGTTTGGGTTTAGTCTCTTTAACGGTAGCCTTGAAGAAAAATTTCTCCGAGCGGCAATTAAAATCAAGTTAGAGAGATCTTATCAAGTATTCTAATCATAGAGGATGTTTAAATTTATTCTCTTCATTATGCATAGCTATAAATAGCAGTGTGAATCACATTTTTTTTTTCATTTTACTACTCCGCATCTGATCTTTTGACTCATCGCTAGCTTGCTACTCTACCTCTTTTTCCTAATCTACATCCTTTAGCTAAGCATTTAATATATAAATATGTCTCTTTTGATTATTGCTGAAATTCGCTCCATACCTATACGCTCGGTGTTTTCGAAAATACAAAGCATTTGTTCGGCAAGGTCTTGTTTAAATGCCATATCCAAATTCAACAATATGGTTATGGAGTATGCTGAGAAAAGGTATTCTTGTTTGAATCACTCCTTTCCCAACCGCTTCTATAGTGCTCATAAGGACATAGTGCCAATTGAATCAAAGCACATAATAAGGGGAAAGCAATAAAAGAAAGACAAAGAGAAAACTATTTAATTTACCTGGCATGATTTGCTGTCAAACATGACATCCGGTTGTGAAGATAGAGAGATAGTAGGAGCAAAAAAGGGTGAACCGTGGTCTTGTAGTTCATGGAAGTTGATATATTGGGTTTTTGTCATTGATTAAGGCACTGAATTAAAGTCACACATAGAAGTGTTCTAATTTCACTAACAATTTGATTCTTAGTTGTTAAATGAAGAGTCCAACTGAATTGGGGGCCTTCTAGAATGAAGATTGCAGCTGATATGGCACAATGAAAAGCCTTAAAAAATCTGATGTGTCGTAAGTACGAGAGCTCTAAAAGGCTTATGTGTCAAAATTCTAAGAGTTCTAAAATCCTATGTGTCACAATTTTAAGCGAAGGCTTCAGCTTTATATATATACTAGCTAATGGACCCGTGCAAATGCACGGGACATGATGCAATTCAGATTTACTGTCAATGTATGAGTTAATAGATGATACATGTTAAAAATAATAGTCAACATGGCTCGAGTATGTAAGTTTTTCTGATGAATCAACCCACTGCGTAAGTATGAAATTATGATGTTAACTATTAAAATTGACAGAACCTTTAAGCCTAAATTTTGGTTATATATTATTCTATCATCTAAAGCTACTTTTGAGGGAAAAGATGTAGTGAACTTCACCAGCATTCTTGTTTTGTAGTCCTTTTCTTATCTTCTTTCAAATTTTTTTGTTTTCTTTTTGTGTACATGTAAAGAATGTATACATATTTTGTATTACGATAGACCTATCACATTGCTTCTTCTAGTGACAAAAAGGTGTGGGCTTAGCAAAAAAAGGTGTGGAGTTAGTTTCACTATTTCTTTCCCTTTTTGCAAAATATTGGCAAATCCAAGGGTGTCCTGTAGTGATACCTTATGACTTCTTTCATGAGAAGCACATATGTTTAAATAATTGCAGTTTTCAATACAAATAGAGGTTAAAACTGGAAAGTAACTCTTGGCTTAACAAAACTTTTTGATTACCTTTCATGGGTACCAAACCATGATCGAAGAGAAGCACGTTCTAGTAAAAACTTGAAGAGTTCCTAGTCCTAGGATATGTTTTAGAAAATGTGCAAGTTTTTTCAAAGATCTAAATTAGACCTATTGGTTAATAAGATTCACCGTTTCTCCGATTAGATATATGAACTTTATTTGTCCACCAATCCACTTATATCCCAACACCCTAGTGTTACCACAACCACCACTTCTGTCGATCCCCACTGGTATTTATAGATAACACTGCCCCGTCAACCACCTTCACGTCATGCTATAACCACCACCATTACCTAAAAGTTAATGTCATTAAAACAGATGTGAAGCATCACTTGTGCCTTTATTGCCACTGCATTTTCTTTGCTTGGCTTGGTACTTGGTAGCATCATTAGCATAACTACAATCATGGAACCCAACATTTTTTCCCCCACGTTTTACCAACGGCAATGTTTGTAATTTTGGCAATATTTTCGTTATTCGTCAAACTCATTCTTAACTATTCATTTCCTATTCATTTTCAATTACTTCTTGTAATTTAGTATTACAAAACGAAGGATTCCCAACTAAGTGTGACATGTTAGACATAAAAAATTAGTGCCTGAGACTGTAAACTAATGAAAAAGCTTACTAAATATAAAATTTTCTTCAAATTAACTTTTAACAATCTAAACAGGTTAACTCTACAGATTTAAGGTTGAGCAAATATTATCTCAACCTTAAATCTCTTGCTATTTCTATTCTTTCGGTGGTCCAAAAAGAGTGAGATAAATAAAAGTTACCGTAATAAAATACATAGAAATAAACCAATAGAGTTAATGACACGACGACTTGCCAAGTGTTGTTGATGAACAGTCTCGTGAAGATAAGATCTTAGAAATAGTTCTTCCTTTCATCCTTTCATTTTGGGGTGATAATTTTGTTTTTTTGTCTCTTTAATGATAGCCTTGAAGAAATTTCTCTTCGAGCGGCAATTTAAGTTAGAGAGATCTTATTAAGTATGCTAACAGAGGATGTCCAAATCAATATTCTCTATTTCGTATAGTTATAAATAGTAGTGTGAATCACATTTTTTTTTTTTTCATTTCACTACTCTGCGTATTATCTTTTGAATCATTGCTAGTTTGATACTCTAATTCTTTTTCGTATCCTACATCCTTTAGCTAAATATTTAATAATTATGTTTGTTTCCTACCCTATACGCTTGGTGTTTTACTGTTTTAGAGAATACAAAGCGCTAATTGTTCGGCGATACAAAAACATATTGAAGGTCTTGTTAGAATGCCATATCCAAAATTCAACAATATGATTATGGAAAGGGCTCATAGCTCATACATTTGTTCCGCGACGACATACAGTTTCTTGATGCAAAAACATAAATATGTGGAATGACATACCTGATTACCAATTGCTATCAAGTCAAGCGATCTCAATTGAGGAGGGAGTTCCTTCACAATGTCTTTTCAGCCTTCAGAATATTCATGAAATATTCCTCTTGATAAATATCACCAAACTGGCTGCACTTGTGGCACAAGAAAACATAGTGCAAGTTTTCTGTTAAAAAGTATGTGGAGAGAAGTGCAACAATTGTATCCCCTTCCAACTGCTCCTACAGTTCCCATATGCACATCGTGCCAATTTAATCAATATCAATATAAATAAGAAAGCAGAAGCAATATAAGAAAGAGAGAGAGAAGAAGATTGAGATTACCTGGCATGGTTGCCGTCAAGTATGACATCCCGTTGTGAAGAAAGAGAGAGAGTAGGAGGAGGAGAGGACAAATTGTGATCTTGTACGTAGTTCAATGGAGAATGATATATGGGGTTTTTGTCATTGATTAGGATACTAAATTAAAGTTACACATATAAGTATTCTAGTTTCTCTAAGAATGTGATTCTTCGTTGTTCAATAATTAAGAGTCCAACTGAATTGGGGGACTTCCAGAATGAAGATTGCAGCCGATATGGCACAAGGAAAAGCTTCAAAAAATCTGACGTGTCGTAAATGTGAGAGCTCTAAAACGCTTACTTGTCGAAATTCTGAGAGTTCTAAAAATCCTATATGTCGCAATTTTAAGCGAAGGCTTCAGCTTTTTATATATATATAGATATAGATATATATAGATTACTTATAAGTTTATGCACAGACTTTGATTCACTAGAAAACATTTCTTTCACACGCGTGTATCAGATACAAAACAAAATTATGCAGACACTTTCTTCTGAGCTTGTATTCTGTAATGCCAAAAGCATACAAGCCATTACCTTTGGGGTCTTAAGTCTCCTAATTTTTTGGGGACGAATAGGAAAGCAGCATATTAGCTTCTGTACGATAGTTGCTATCACCTTGATCGATTCATTTTGAAGACAGTCACAAACAGTTTATCACAAAGAGAATAAGGCAAATTTTCAAGCAAAGTGCCATGAGATCCCTGTTAATCAATTAGTTTGTAGAACTAGAGCTTTGCTATCTCCCAGGCTCCAATATAAAAATACCAACAGTTTAACAACAGTACAAATTATCTATTAGGTTATCGTTATGCAGGTCTTAAGCTTGATAAAGAATACAACATACTTAAACTCGACATGCGTGTCCAAAATTAAAGTCCGGTGCTGAAGTTGCCAACATATCAGTCCATGGCAGTAACGTGGAGTTTTGGTATAAGTGTTCTCGCAAACCATTTGAAAACTCGTGGCTGCAACAAATACAAACATGCACTTACCGTACCAAGCAAACTTTTCAATCTCTTGAGCACAGATTTGGATTATTGTTTCAGTAACCATTATATAAGCCCAATTAGTTAAACCTGCTTGGCATTCAAAAGTAGCAGGAAAGACAGAGAGAAGGAAAGAAAGAATGAAGTTTTTCAAAAGCGGAGCATCTCTTCTCGTACTCTTCATTCTACTGGTTACGCATTACTTAGAGGTCGACGCTCAGTCTTGTCAGCCAAATGGTGGCATAACAGGTACAAAGCCTCCTCCCGGACAGTGCAACGAAGAAAATGACTCCGACTGTTGTGTCCAAGGCAAGTTTTACACCACTTACAAATGTTCACCTCCAGTGTCTGCTGATACTAGCGCAACTCTCACTCTAAACAGCTTTCAAAAGGGTGGAGATGGTGGGGGGCCTTCAGAATGTGATAACCAATACCATTCTGACGACACCCCAGTTGTGGCTCTATCAACTGGTTGGTACAGCGGAGGGAGTAGGTGTCACAACAATATCGTTATAAGCGCTAACGGGCGAAGTGTGACAGCCATGGTTGTGGATGAGTGTGACTCTACCATGGGATGTGATGAAGACCATGATTATCAGCCTCCATGCCGTAATAACATCGTCGATGCCTCCAAAGCTGTATGGAAAGCCTTAGGTGTGCCTGCAGATAACTGGGGTGATCTGGATATCACATGGTCAGATGCTTAGGAATTTTTTGTTGTGGTTCTTATTGTTGTCCATCTTGTTTCTGTATCTTTCTAATTGTAGGATTTAACAATGTACGTATCTGTGTACAGAATCTAGTAAACTTCTAATCAAGTTCATATGTGGATTGAGTATTGGATCTTCCCATGCCTTAAATATTTCCTTGCAATGCAAAAACAATGGCTAACAGAAAAAGTGAAGACAAATTAATGTCATAAGGTTTCTCTAGATAAATTTGAAACATTTGCCTCATCTGAACTGAAACTCTCAAGGCATCCTCATTTTGTCGGTCTTCTGGGGCGCGAATTTTCTAGCGCAGGTTAGATAAGATAAAGGGAAAATGGCTTTAGTAACACCATGAGGAAACATTTCTACAGAGTTCGTTAAAAAGACAGGTAAAAATCTCGCTCTTTTGCACCTAAAATCAAAGGAAAAAGTTCCATTCTTTTCCTGCAAAATATTGTGTCTTTCCTACAAGGTATCCTTTAAGCAACCACAATTATGTTGAGTATTTTTAATGAAACAGTTGTTTTTAAGAATTCCTCAGTGAAAGGCTTAGCTAGGAAGAAGACCGCACAAAATTGTTAGTTTCGTGAAGCTCAATAGGGTTGAGGTGTGTTCGTCAACTCTGCCCAACTAGATATGAAATTCGGGTAAAATAGCATCATACAGTGCAAGGGCTAACGTTCTTTGGGATCCATACTAGGTCATTTGGAGACGATCAAGAAACGAAACTAGTAGCCCCTGCAGATTTTAAATCGAATATGGCGTGGTCCAACTTCATAGCCAGAAACCAGCTTACCATATTGGTACCTCTGTATTGGCTTATATATACTCGTCTATAAATGATAAACGATTAAACATCATTCTCCAGTCAAACGTTATAGTTTATTAGCTCAGAGAAAACATAAAATTTATGTATTCAAAACATCCTTAAAGTCACTGTCTCTCTTTCTTCTCGCTGACTATTAGTGAGGCTTCATCTGAATAAGCAATAATTTGGAAATCAGGGGGTTTAGTAAAACATAAGGAACAGTTGAGAGATGATAGCGTGGTATTAGGATCCTGTAGTAAGTCAAATCCTTATCGTGTATGTAAATTCAACGCTCAATGTGCTATTGGTAGGCCAAATTCGTCTATTTTGTATCCTTGAAAGTGGTAACGCGTCGTAGAGATTTTGTATCCTTCTACTCGATCAGTATCGTACGTAGTAAAGTTGTGAAGGTGCCTAAGTGGAGCTTCTGATGAGAGAGATTTTGTCATGATACTTGTTTACAAGGAGTCTCAGATACCAAGAAAATTTTGCAGTCTTCTCTCCAAAAATAGCACAGAGGCAACAATGCTTTTAGAAGACAAAAACCGGCTGGGGCGAGAGGTTCAACATATTGGCCCTTAAATATAAAGACCCGCTCATTCATCCTTCTCCCCATCCAGCAGCATTTGAGACATACACACAGCCACAGAGACGATGAATTTCTTTAGCCAAGGAGCACCTTTTCTAATACTAGTCATACTCCTCGCACATTCTGTAGATATTGAAGCTCAGAGTTGTAGGCCAAGTGTCAAGATTCGGGGCAAGAAAGCCCCTCCTGGAAAATGCAATAAGGAGAATGACTCAGAATGTTGTGTTGAAGGCAAGCTTTACAACACTTACAATTGCTCACCGCCCGTGTCTAGTCATACCAAGGCATTTCTCACCCTAAACAGTTTCCAAACACTACCAGAAAAGAGGGGATTAGCGACGGACGAAATTCCGTCGCTAAAAGTCCTTTCAGCGACGGATACAACCGTCGATGAAACATCCGTCGTAAAAATGTTTTAACGACGGAAACATCCGTCGTTAAAACATTTTACCGACATATTTTCAGCGATGGTGTTTTACCGACGAAATATACCGCCGTTAAAATTTTTATAGGTTTTTTTAATTTTCAATGATTTTAAAAAAATATATAGGCAGCAGAATGATTCTGTCGGTAAAATAAACCGTCGGTGAAAGTAGAGTTTTGCCGACGGACTTTCACCGACGGCTTTGTTCCGTCGGTAAAGGTCTTAAAAAGACCAGATCCACCTGCTTTTCTTTCTCCCATTTCTCTCTCTCTCTCTCTCTCTCTCTCTATTAACGCTCACCGACGATATCTCCTCCGTTGCCACCTCCGTCGCCATCCCCGACAACCCAGCCCCGGACGTTGGTATAGCCTGCCACCGCCACCGACGCCGCCACTGCCGCGCCGCCCATCTTCAAAACCTAGAGGTATGTTGGTTGTTTTTCGTTTCATGAAAATTGTAATGATCTTAATAATGAGTAATTGGGTTATTTGAGCGATTGTGGGTTATTTGAGCGATTGTATTACCTTAGAAGGGATCCCAATCAGAATATGGGATCATGAAGGGTGGTGATTTGTGAGGTTCAGTTTGGCTTAGTTTAGTAAACTATGAACTACAAACCACAATTTTTAGTGTAGCACAAAATTTTTAGTTTAGTAAACTATGCACTTGTATTGTTGGTTGAAGCTGTAGACTAGTTGATGCCCTAATCGAACCAAACCCTAAACCCTAAACCCTAAACCCTAATTGAATTGAACCCTAAATTAAACTAATTGAACCCCAAATTAAATCCTAAATTGATTGCCCCAATCTAACCGAACCCTAATTGAACCCTAAATTGAAAGTCATAATCCAACCGAACCCTAAATTGAACTAATTGAACCCTAAATTGAATGCCTCAAATCAACCGAACCCTAAATTGAATCAATAGAACCCCCTAATTGAACCCTAAATTGAAGTAATTGAATGCCCTAATTGAATCGAACCCTAAATTAAACTAATTGAACCCCTAATTAAACCCTAAATTGATTGCCCCAATCTAACCGAACCCTAATTGAACCCTAAATTGAATGCCCTAATCCAACCGAACCCTAAATTGAATGCCTCAAATCAACTGAACCCTAAATTGAATCAATAGAACCCCCTAATTGAACCCTAAATTGAAGTAATTGAACCCTAAATTGAATGCCCTAATCGAACCGAACCCTAAATGAAACTAATTGAACCCTAAATTGAATGCCCTAATACAATCGAACCCTAAATTGAAATAATTCAAGCGCATCGGATATGTGAATTTTGAACATTTTTTTCCCATTTGAACATTGATCATTTGTTTGATAATTTTAGGTTGTTAATTGTGCGTTTTAGAATTGTGATTATTGATCGATGATTTTAGGTTATTAGCTGTGCATTTGAAGTAATTGCGATTATTAATTGATGATTTTAGGTTGTTAATTGATGATTTTAGATTGTTAATTGTGCATTGAGCATTTGAGATATTGAGATTATTGACGGAGGATGGGACCCAATTGGATTGAATGTGTGATTTTTGTTAATTTTTATTGCATTGAGCATTTGAGAATTGAGATTGTTGAGGGAGGATGGGACCCAATTGGATTGAGATACCTGTTAGTTAGTGCAGACACGGACACCACGTCTGATCGACGGTGTCCGACATTTAAAAAACAAATTAACGTATGCCGATGTGTCTGGAGGTGCGTGTCGGTGGGCGTCGGACACGTGTCCGACGCCGTCGGACACGCGTCGGTATGTGTCGGACACGTGTCCGGAGGTGTCAGACACGTATCGGACACCATATCGACACCCTATATGAGGTGTCGGAATTGAGGTTGTTGAATGTGCATTAAATTTAGGTTAGTTAGTTTAATGCGACATTTTTAGCATGCACCCCCTGGAATCTAATCGTGGCTCCAGCGCTGGCTATAATTAGCCCTGATTAGTCCGTATTAACAATATTTTAGTAAATCAATTAACCCTAATTAGCTCTAACGAGCCTAATTAGTTTTAATTAACCCTAAGAACCTGATGAAATTCAAATTAGCTGTAATTACCCCAAATTAGCCCAAATGAACCCAATTATGCGCATATTGATTGTAGTTAGCCTAATTAGTCATAATTTGCACTAACATAACCCAATTACGCCTAATTAGCGCTAGTTAGGACTAATCAACACTACTCGGCACCATCAAAACCCTAATTAGGACTAAATAACCCTAATTAGTCCTAATCAACCCTAATTAGCTATAATTATTCGAAACTAACCCTCATTAACATTAATTAGCTCTAACATAACCCAATTAAGCCTAATTAGTCCTAATTCTAATCATCACTACTCGGCACAATTAAACCCTAATTAGTCATAATCAACCCTAATTAGCTATAATTATCCGAAACTAGACAACATTAACATTAATTAGACATAACATAATTCAATTAAGCCTAATTAGCCCTAATTATGACTAATCAGCACTACTCGGCACAATTAACCCCTACTTAGGACTACAAAACACTAATTAGTCCTACTCAACCCTATTCAGCTATAATTATCCGAAAGTATCCCTCATTAACATTAATTAGCCCTAAGATAACCCAATTAAGCCCAATTAGCCCTAATTAGGACTAATCATCACTACTCGGCACAATTAAACCCTAATTAGGACTAAATAACCATAATTAGTCCTAATCAACCCTAATCAGCTATAATTAATAATCGTAATTAACCCTAATAACCCAGTTAGCCCTAATTAGCCCTTGTACATCCCATAATTACTCCATGTTGCCCAGAGATGATTCAATTACTCGTTGTTTACAAACCCTGCCTTCTTTATATTAATTGTTGTTTTGAGAAGTCCATTGGCAACGAGATGGTTCAACTCGTTGCCAACGAGTTCTATTTAATGTGGAATTGGTAACATATGCAACGATCATTCTGTAGTTTTGATATTTCGGAAAGATTCTTGCATATCTTATCAATTTTTGAACACATGCATGCATAGAAACCCTTAGTTCCCGTTCAAATGTACTCATTACAAAGTAATGCCTTGTAATGAGCCTTTGGATGTCCAGTTTGGACAGTTTGGAAAAGCTAATTGTTTATAAAACAGTATTTTGACTCATGCTTTATGTTCTATGTCGTGGATATTTGGTACACGTTCTCGTGTGTTTCTCCGGGTGCATACAGATCTGGTGTTCTAACATCCGTCAAACCTTCCTGAGCAAGGTTAGATGAATGTTAGAACACCTAATCGATGTGGTGTACTTGGAGAAATGCGGGGAGGTGCTGCCGAATTTTCCACAGACATCGGACTAAGCATGAGTTATTCACTGTTTTATAAACATGTGCTTTTCTGAATGGGATAGGACCACTACATGTTCAAGAGTGGAGGGGAAATATGTAGATGTGTTGTAACATTCATGCATTGATATTTACATCGGCAATGCCTAATCACTGGTCATTATTGAAGGTGGTATACAGTACGATAATTCAGTTGTCATGTCAGTCGATCGAAGTTGGATGAAAAGGAAGAATGCTGAAGATTTTGAGTGTCGCGTTGACGAATTTCTCGACTTCGCTTATACGCATCCTGCACATGTTGACCTTGATAAGATAAGGTGTCCGTGCGGTAGATGTGAGTTGTTGCACTGGAGAAAAAGAATTGAAGTAAAATGGCATCTTCGTCGGTACGGTTTTATGGGTGGATACACAAGGTGGACGCAGCACGGAGAAACGATAGTATTGTCGTCCAACCTGGCTAGTCAAACTGAAGTTAGGGAGGAGGCACGATATGATTTCCGAGATATGATTATGGATGTTGGGTATGCTAATGTTGACTGGGGTAACGACAGTCCACAACCGCCGAACGAGGGGGCTCATCAGTTTTATGAGTTGTTGAGAGCTGCAGAAGAGCCGCTGTGGGATGGAGCTCCGAAACACACACAGCTGTCTGCGGTTAGTAGGTTATTACAGTTGAAATCAGACCACGGGCTGAGTGAGAAAGGTTTTAACGAGTTTGTTACCTTCATCAAAGAAATACTGCCCGAAAGTGAAAAGCTACCGCCGTTGTACTATGACGCGAAGAAGATGATGAGGAAACTTGGGTTGAGCTATGACCGGATAGATGCGTGCAATAATGATTGTGTATTATTCTGGAAAGAGAATAAGGATTTGTCATTATGTCCAGTATGTGATCATTCGAGGTACAAATCGGACAAAGGGAAGAAGAAAAACATTGCATGGAAGATATTACGATATTTCCCGGTCACACCACGGCTTCAAAGAATGTACTACTCCTCCAGTACGGCTGAACATATGAGGGCTCACCGTGAGACTCGCAGCAACGATGCCGATGTGCTGACACACCCAGCTGATGGAGAGGCGTGGAAGGAGTTTGACCGCAGGCATCCAGTCTTTGCTCAGGAAGTTCGAAATGTTAGACTTGGTCTGGCAACCGATGGGTTCAACCCTTTCGGTCAGTCTACCACGCCTTACTCTTGTTGGCCTGTTATTATTGTCCCTTACAACCTTCCACCAGGCATGTGCATGAAGAAGCCGTATATGTTCTTGTCGTTGCTTATTCTGGGGCCGAAGAGTCCCGGTAAGAACATAGATGTGTATTTAAGGCCGTTGATTGATGAGTTAAAACAATTATGGAATCATGGAGTCGAAACATATGATGCATCCCTTAAACAAAATTTTCAGATGAGGGCTGCTTTGATGTGGATTATACATGATTTCCCCGCATTGGGAATGACGTGTGGCTGGAGCAGACATGGGAAGCTAGCATGCCCTACTTGTATGGGCGTGAACCCCGGTCATACGTTAAAGCACGGTGGAAAGGCCTCGTGGTTCGGATGTCACCGTAAGCTTTTGCCACCGGGCCATCAGTTTCGTAGGCAGAAGGATAAATTTGACGGGACAATCGAGCGTGAGGTTGTCATGCTGGACTACCCATCTGGTGAAGAAGTACTCTCACACCTGGAGGCACTTGATACTGACATACCACACGGTAAGGGTGTGCCGGATCAGAAGATTGCAGGATTCGGGAAAGAGCACAACTGGAGAAAATTTTGTATCTTCTGGGAGTTAGCCTACTGGAGGACGCTCGTTATCCGAAACAACATGGATGTGATGCATATTGAGAAGAACGTTTTTGATAATGTGTTCAACACAGTGACGAATTTCAAGGGCAAATCGAAAGATCACCTTAAAGCAAGAACGGATCTACAACAATTAGGTGTACGCCGTGAATTGCATCCTCGGACAGTCAGTGGGAGGACCATACTTCCGAAAGCACCTTTGTGAGGCCCCGATCTTAATTAGCTACTAATCATTTTATTAAGTTTAAACATATTTAATTTTGATTGAAATAATATGATCGTGTTATATTAGTTGTCTACATAAAATAAATATCGAAATTAATTGTGGGCCCAAAATATAATTATGTAAAACCTTGGGGGTTAAAAAGTAATTATGTAAAACCTTAGGGGTTAAAACGTAATTGTGCAAAGCCTTGGGGGGCCAATATGCAATATGAAAAAGTTGGTATTAGTGGCATGCCATGTGTTGCCTTAGGATTAATTATTTGGTGGTGAGTAAGCAAAAGGAAAGAATAAAAAAATGGAAAGAAGCCTAAGTGGATAATTTAGAAACAAAAGAGAAGGTGGGGTTGCGAGACCATAGTCTCGGCCAAGAGAAACAAAGAGAAGAAAAAGAGAAAGAAGAAGGAAGAAAAGAAAAGAGAGAAAGGAAGAAGAGAAGAAGAAAAGGAAGAGTAAAGGAGGGGGATTTGCATCAACTTTCTCCTATTGGCTTGAGCTTAATTTTCTTGGTAGGTTATCTTGTTCTTTTAGGTTTTAAAGCATGTTAGAGAAGTATTATGATGGTAGTAAAACACTTATATATATTTTCGAAATGATTCAAGGAGAAGGGGGTTCATGTATACTGAAATCTGCAAAAACAGTCATGGAATTATGGTACTTTTGATGCTTAGAAATGTATACTTTTAGTTAAGATATGGACTTGGTTATTTTATATGTTACACTAGTACATGTATATAGTATACATACCAAATTCCAGATTATTTCAAGTAGTATTACTATGGTTTAAAATTCGTGGATTGAAACCTATTCTGTGAAACTGTACAGTCATGGAATTAGAGTACTTTTGATGCTTAGAAATGTATACTTTTAGTTAAGATATGGACTTGGTTATTTTATATGTTACACTAGTACATGTATAGAGTATACATACCAAATTTCAGTTTATTTCAAGTACTATTGCTATGGTTGAAAATTCGTGGCTTGGAACCTATCTTGTGAAACTGTTGCTAGGCAGATTCTGAAGTTTGTCTTTTAAAGGGCTTAATATGATCTTACAACAATATTTTCGTGTCAAGTGAAATACTGGGATGTAGCTCTTTAAGTCTAGTTTTCATAAATATATAGTTTGACTGTAGAAGCCTTGTAATTAAATTGTTATGATTTTCGGAGTACAGACTACTCCTGCTGCCATTTGAAATACTGGGCAGATTAGGTTACATGTTTGGCATGTATTGTTGATAATACGGTAAATTGATGACATTCATGTTGACGTATGTACATGATTATGCATATCACGTGAAGGAGGAGGAAAAAAGTGAGTTGAGGGTGTTATTTGCCGGGGTTGGAAGTTATCCGGCCAGGGTTCTCGTTCTCGTTCATGTCTTGATAGTGCGCACTAGCTATGCGTACTAATTCTCGAAAGGAATTATTGGCGTGCCTGTGATGACGTTGGACTTCTTCTATCGAACCCGCTACATCAGTTGGTTGCGATACGAAAAGTCTCTCGCACTCAGGGAAGGTTGGCTCGTGCATGAGGGGCATATTTGCATATTGATATTCTCGTACTTGGCTTATATTTGCCTTGAACTTTTTGTACTGTTTGGTTATTCTTGGCGAGATCAAGTTAATATTTAGGTCTTGCTTGTCATTCTCGTATATGTTCTACAAGATTTCAAATCTTGCTCGATATGTTATTCTCGTTTCTTTTGAAGGCAAGTGTGAGCAGATGCTTGCATGTGTTACTCGATATGTTAAATTATTCTTAAGTACGTAGGTATCATCTGTTCAAGTGACTTGCATGTTCATACTAACTATACATAATATGATCAAGTCATGTTTGGACTTAAAAGCACCGGATACCCTACTGAGCCATTAGGCTGACCCATTCCCGATACTTTTTTTTTCTAGGTTCGGAGTCGGAGTATATGCCAAGGGACGAAGATGATTACCTCAGGGAGACTCAAGAGTATTACGCTGGGTGAGCAACGTTTAGTTGTTCTTCTTTTAGATTGGAGTGTAGTACTTGTATAGAAGAGAGATAGTCTGTAATATAATGTTATGTTCAGTCTTTCCACTTATGGACGACTGTAATGTTTAAGTATGCTTCCGCTGTTTCTTTTGAGGTTGTAGTAAAGCTCTGTTTATCCTTGAGGTATATGTGTTAACAAGCCTGTTTAGCGTTGCGCCCCTTCCAGGGGGTGTGACATTTAGTGGTATCAGAGCTATAGTTGCTTGGAAGCCAAGCTAAGATCTTCAGAATTGATTAGTTTATTTGATTTGAAATTCGGTATGGCCTAAACATATTTTTCCACCTGTTCAGGTGTTATATATGGCGGGCCAGAGAGATGAAAGTACTGTGGGGCAGGGTATACAAGGAACTGATCCTAATTTGCGGGAGATGATTGGATTAGTTGGACGTATAGCTAATGCCCTAGAATCTTCACAAAATAATCAGCAACACAGTCAGGTTGGCGAGAGTTCTCAGGTGAGGTACGCTATAGCTACTGATGATCTGACCTTACTTGAAAGATTTGTTAAGCTTAAGCCTACTGTATTCGCGGGTGGCGCTAATTCAGATGAGGCAGAGGAATGGATAAGCAATAAGGAGAAACTATTTGAGAGAATGCAATTAACTCCTTCACAGAAAGTTTCTTTGGCTACTTTTTATTTGAGTGAGGATGCGGGGTTTTGGTGGAAGACGATTGATACGAAGTGGACAGCCGGTAATGTGATAAGAACTTGGGATTTGTTTAATATGGAGTTTAATAACAAGTATATTCCGGCAAGTGTTAGAAGAGATAGGAAATTGGCTTTCCTACTACTTGAACAGAAAACAAGACTGTACAAGAATATGAAAAGGAATTTACTGCTTTAGCTCGACATGCTTCCTATTTGGTTGAGGGTGGTGATAGGAAAGCTAGAAAGTTTGAGACTGGCTTGAATCCTGACATACAGGAAGCTATAGCACCTCTTAATATCTCTGATTATCACGAGATTGTAGATCGGGCACTTAATATTGAGAGGACTTTGAGGTTTACACGGGCAAAGAGGGCACATATGAGTTTATCTAGGCCCCCGGTGCCACAGTGGCAGGCAGGAAGATTTCCTTCAACATCTGGTGATAGGAAATTTCTGAGAACAGATATGAGGAGTATGGCGTATACACCTAGACCCCAGACACAGGGATTTATGCCCCGACCATTTATAACTGGACCACGACCTCAGCCTAGGCCTGGAGTGAGGCCTACTCAGTATATACCACCTCAACAGCAGCTTGTACAAGCAGTTAGTCGATATTGCACATTTTGTGGTATGACTGGGCATACAGAAGAGGTTTGTAGGAAGAGAAAGGGAACATGTTTTGCATGTGGGACACAGGGGCATCATATGAGGGATTGTCCTAAGAATAAAGGATCTGTGGCTATTACTGCTGGGGAAGCATCTGGTACTGGTATTGGTACCGGTAAAAGGGTGAATAAACCGACGATAAAGGCTAGAGCATTTGCACTGGGACAGGATGAAGTACAGGGATCGCCTGCAGTTGTTGGAGGTACTGTTCTAATTTCTGGTACTTTGGCTAGAGTATTGATTGATCCTGGCTCTACACATTCATATGTCGCATCACATTTCTTACATCATTTGCCTATGATGTCAGAGTCTTTACCTTTTGTGGTCAAAGTCAGTACCCCTGTGGGTGATTCTTTATATACAGATAGAGTGTACAAAGCCTGTGAGATTAACATGAATAACCATGTACTGCATGCTAATTTGATTGCATTGCCTATGCGGGAGTTGGATGTTATTTTGGGTATGGATTGGTTATCCCACAATCATGCTAGTGTTGACTGTTTTGCCAAGACTGTTACGTTTACTTTACCTGATCAGTCGGTATTCATGTACATGGGTGATAAAAGTCCAACTGTTGTCCCTATTATTTCTGCCGTACGTGCTCAAAAGTTACTTGATAAGGGTTGTGTGGGATATATTGTGTATGCTATTGACTGTTCAAAGACAGTGACTAGGCTGGAGGACATCCCTATTGTTCAAGAATATTCAGATGTATTTTCTCAGGACTTGATTACTCTACCACCTGATAGGGAGATAGAATTCGTTATTGAACTTGTTCCAGGCACTGCACCTATATCTAAAGCTCCCTACAGAATGGCTCCTGCTGAGTTGAAAGAGTTAAATGTATAATTACAAGATTTACTTGATAAGGGCTTTATTAGACCAAGTACTTCACCTTGGGGTTCACCTGTCTTATTTGTTAAGAAAAAGGATGGTACCTTACGTTTATGTATCGACTACAGACAGTTAAATCAGGTAACCATAAAGAATAAATATCCATTACCCCATATTGAGGATTTGTTTGATCAATTGCAAGGAGCTAAGATATTTTCCAAATTGGATTTGAGGTCAGGTTATCATCAGTTAAAGGTGAGGGAAGAGGATGTCCCTAAGACTGCTTTCAGGACTAGGTATGGTCATTACGAATTTTTAGTTATGCCATTTGGGGTTACTAATGCACCCGCGGCGTTTATGGATTTGATGAATCGCATATTCAAACCATACTTGGATAGTTTTGTGGTAGTCTTTATTGATGATATTTTGGTTTATTCTCGGGATACCCAACAACATGCTCAGCATCTCATACTTGTTTTGCAAACCTTACGGGATAAAAAGTTGTATGCCAAATTTGAAAAGTGTATGTTTTGGTTGGAACGAGTTGCTTTCTGGGGCATATAATATCAGGTGCAGGAATATCAGTGGATCCGGCTAAGATTGAGGCTATACAAAGTTGGAAAACACCTTCAACAGTATTGGAGGTACGTAGTTTTTTTGGGTTTGCCGGATATTACCGTAGATTTGTTGAGGGATTTTCTAAAATTGCTGGTCCATTATCCCGTTTGACTCAGAAGAAAGTAACTTTTATTTGGGATGATAAATGTGAGAATAGTTTTCAAGAGTTGAAACATAGATTGGTCAGTGCACCTATTTTGGTTCTGCCTAACGGGAATGATGATTTTGTAATATACAGTGATGCATCTCACAAAGGTTTGGGTTGTGTGCTTATGCAAAGGGGTAAGGTAATCGCTTATGCATCACGTAAATTGAAGCCATATGAAGAGAATTATCCTACTCATGATCTAGAGTTAGCAGCTATTGTTTTTGCCTTGCATAAGTGGAGACATTATCTGTATGGAGCAGTATTTGAGGTCTACACCGATCATAAGAGTTTGAAATATTTATTTTCACAGAAGGAATTGAATATGAGACAACGTAGATGGATGGAATTATTAAACGATTACAGTTGTTCTATTTCATATCACCCAGGTAAGGCTAATGTGGTTGCTGATGCCTTAAGCCGAAAGAATATGATTGCTAGTTTAATGCTTAAGGAATGGCATATGTTAACTGATGTGTGTGATTGGAGGCCGCGCGCCACTAGGACGGGATTTCTATTTGCTAATATTAAAGTTTGGCCAGCATTAATGCAATTGATACGGGAAACTCAGGGAAAGGACCCAGAGCTGCTAAAAATTAGAACGGAGGTGGAGCAAGGGTTGCAACCTGAATTTTCATTATCTTCGGAAGATATATTGAGATTTAGAGATCGTGTTTGTGTACCAAATGATGTCGAGGTTAAACAGGAGATTTTGAAAGAAGCACATCAGAGTAAGTACAGTATTCATCCGGGTGGCACTAAAATGTACAGAGATTTGAAATCACATTATTGGTGGAATGGTATGAAAGGTGATATAGCCAAATTTGTTTCCAAGTGCCTAACATGTCAGCTGGTAAAGGCAGAACATCAAAAGCCGGGTGGTTATTTACAGCCTCTATCTATTCCTGAGTGGAAATGGGAGCACATAACCATGGACTTTGTGACAGGTTTACCGCGGACACGGGACGGAAATGATGCCATTTGGGTAATAGTAGACCGTCTTACTAAATCTGCACATTTTCTTCCTCTGAATATGAAATATTCCATGGAAAAACTGGCTAAATTGTATATCGATGAGATAGTTCGTTTGCAAGGAGTTCCTATTAGTATTGTTTCCGACAGGGATCCACATTTTACTTCTCGATTTTGGCAAGCTTTTCAGAAGGCGATGTGTACACAGTTGGCCTTGAGTACAGCCTTTCACCCTCAGACAGATGGTCAGAGTGAGCATACTATACAAACCTTGGAGGATATGTTAAGAGCTTGTGTGATAAACTTAGAAGGTAGTTGGGATTCACATTTACCACTTGTTGAATTCTCTTATAATAACATCTACCATTCTAGTATTGATATGGCTCCTTATGAGGCGTTATATGGAAGAAAATGCAGATCTCCAGTTTGTTGGTCAGAGGTTGGGGAAGGTAAGCTTATCAAATCTGATATTATTCGTGAAACCACTGATAAGATACAAGTAATTCAACAACGTATCCGTACAGCACAGAGTCGACAAAAAAGCTACGCCGACACTCATCGACGTGGTTTGGAATTTACGGTGGGAGACTTTGTTTTTATTAAAATTTCTCCAACGAAAGGAGTCATGAGATTTGGTAAGAAAGGTAAGCTATCTCCGAGGTTTGTTGGGCCTTATGAGATTTTGGAACGGGTTGGTGATCTAGCGTATCGGGTTGCTTTGCCGCCTTCATTATCTGGAGTACACAATGTCTTTCATGTATCTATGTTGCGTAAATATCAGCCAGATCCTTCACATGTGTTGCACGATCAGCCGGTTCACGTAGAAGCAGATATGTCTTACGTTGAGCAGCCGGTGGAGATTTTGGATCGTCGGGATCAGGTATTGAGGAATAAGGTGATTCCATTGGTTAAGGTCAAATGGCAATACCATGATATTGAAGAAGCTACCTGGGAGCGTGAAGATGAGATTAGGTCTAAGTACCCGCACTTGTTCACATGATCAGGTATGAATTTAGGGACTAAATTCTTTTAAGGAGGGAAGAGTGTGAGGCCCCGATCTTAATTAGCTACTAATCATTTTATTAAGTTTAAACATATTTAATTTTGATTGAAATAATATGATCGTGTTATATTAGTTGTCTACATAAAATAAATATCGAAATTAATTGTGGGCCCAAAATATAATTATGTAAAACCTTGGGGGTTAAAAAGTAATTATGTAAAACCTTGGGGGTTAAAAAGTAATTGTGCAAAACCTTGGGGGGCCAATATGCAAATATGAAAAGTTGGTATTAGTGGCATGCCATGTGTTGCCTTAGGATTAATCATTTGGTGGTGAGTAAGCAAAAGGAAAGAATAAAAAAATGGAAAGAAGCCTAAGTGGATAATTTAGAAACAAAAGAGAAGGTGGGGTTGCAAGACCATAGTCTCGGTCAAGAGAAACAAAGAAAAGAGAGAAAGAAGAAGGAAGAAAAGAAAAGAGAGAAAGGAAGAAGAGAAGAAGAAAAGGAAGAGTAAAGGAGGGGGATTTGCATCAACTTTCTCCTATTGGCTTGAGCTTAATTTTCTTGGTAGGTTATCTTGTTCTTTTAGGTTTTAAAGCATGTTAGAGAAGTATTATGATGGTAGTAAAACACTTATATATATTTTAGAAATGATTCAAGGAGAAGGGGGTTCATGTATACTGAACTCTGCAAAAACAGTCATGGAATTATGGTACTTTTTGGTGCTTAGAAATGTATACTTTTAGTTAATATATGGACCTTGTTATTTTATATGTTATACTAGTACATGTATAGAGTATACATACCAAATTCCAGATTATTTCAAGTAGTATTACTATGGTTTAAAATTCGTGGATTGAAACCTATTCTGTGAAACTGTACAGTCATGGAATTAGAGTACTTTTGATGCTTAGAAATGTATACTTTTAGTTAAGATATGGACTTGGTTATTTTATATGTTACACTAGTACATGTATAGAGTATACATACCAAATTTCAGATTATTTCAAGTACTATTGCTATGGTTTAAAATTCGTGGCTTGGAACCTATCTTGTGAAACTGTTGCTAGGCAGATTCTGAAGTTTGTCTTTTAAAGGGCTTAATATGATCTTAAAACAATATTTTCGTGTCAAGTAAAATACTGGGATGTAGCTCTTTAAGTCTAGTTTTCATAAATATATAGTTTGACTGTAGAAGCCTTGTAATTAAATTGTTATGATTTTCGGAGTACAGACTACTCCTGCTGCCATTTGAAATACTGGGCAGATTAGGTTACATGTTTGGCATGTATTGTTGATAATACGGTAACTTGATGACATTCATGTTGACGTATGTACATGATTATGCATATCACGTGAAGGAGGAGGAAAAAAGTGAGTTGAGGGTGTTATTTGCCGGGGTTGGAAGTTATCCGGCCAGGGTTCTCGTTCTCGTTCATGTCTTGATAGTGCGCACTAGCTATGCGTACTAATTCTCGAAAGGAATTATTGGCGTGCCTGTGATGACGTTGGACTTCTTCTATCGAACCCGCTACATCAGTTGGTTGCGATACGAAAAGTCTCTCGCACTCAGGGAAGGTTGGCTCGTGCATGAGGGGCATATTTGCATATTGATATTCTCGTACTTGGCTTATATTTGCCTTGAACTTTTTGTACTGTTTGGTTATTCTTGGCGAGATCAAGTTAATATTTAGGTCTTGCTTGTCATTCTCGTGTATGTTCTACAAGATTTCAAATCTTGCTCGATATGTTATTCTCGTTTCTTTTGAAGGCAAGTGTGAGCAGATGCTTGCATGTGTTACTCGATATGTTAAATTATTCTTAAGTACGTAGGTATCATCTGTTCAAGTGACTTGCATGTTCATACTAACTATACATAATATGATCAAGTCATGTTTGGACTTAAAAGCACCGGATACCCTACTGAGCCATTAGGCTGACCCATTCCCGATACTTTTTTTTTCCTAGGTTCGGAGTCGGAGTATCTGCCAAGGGACGAAGAGGATTACCTCGGGGAGACTCAAGAGTATTACGCTGGGTGAGCAACGTTTTCGTTGTTCTTCGTTTATTTTGGAGTGTAGTACTTGTATAGAAGAGAGGTGGTCTGTAATATAATGTTATGTTCAGTCTTTCCACTTATGGACGACTGTAATGTTTAAGCATACTTCCGCTGTTTCTATTTGAGGTTGTAGTAAAGCTCTGTTTATCCTTGAGGTATATGTGTTAACTAGCCTGTTTAGCGTTGCGCCCCTTCCGGGG